>JAIKVB010000157.1:0-39097 GCA_024679045.1 Phytophthora brassicae | reverse complement strand
CTACGTCTTCCCGTCCCTTCAATCAGTTCACCGTACGTAGCTCGGACAACTTGGTGAGCCCTCTCAAGCTTGGCGTCACCAGCATTCGTCGCATGAGGCGTCCGCGCACGTGTTCGTAGCACTGCATATAAAAGGCACTTGTTGGCATAAAACAACTAGCATCGATATTATTAAGGGGGTCGTACTATTCGCGTAATACTCGAGTACCCCATGCTCTCCAAAGAAAAAGTCCACTCCAGCAACTCCATCAGGTCTACTACCGGGCCGTACGTAGCGGTAGCGGTCGTCCAGGCTGCGACTCGGCGGGCGCTTGACAGTCCATCCTTGCGCTTTCAGCTCTCGCCACACTGACCGGAAGGAAAGGTCCCGTGTAGTCACGTCGCAGTCACGTACCAGCTTACCCCTGGGCCGTACCATCTTGATCTACTTCGGCTTGTGCCCTTGGCGCGCGAAATCTCGAATGAGAGGGAATTCTCTCCGTCGGCGGGTGGCTCACAGCCGTTCCCTGCCATATCTGTTTATCTCAATTTTTGAAAAAAAGAGGACTATCTCTTGCAGATATACTGATCAGGTTTAGGTCTTGCAACAGAAAACAAACCACTCGTCGAAACTCAATTATTTAAAGTTTGTATGCCCCTCGGCAAGGGAAAATACGCTCAATACAAACTTTAAGTCAAAAATGAGCTTATGTAGCATAATGCAGTTTATCACAAAAAATTAAACAGCATTATGCAGCACGTCGGGCTGGAGGGGTTAATGTAGCAATTTCGTGTGTGAAAGTCGACTTTTAGTCGACTGAAGTCGTGCTTAAAAATCATCTATACATGTTTGCAGTCAAGTAAAGATGTCTGACGTTCTCTACTTAAAAAATGATAAGTCGACTTTAGTCATTCACCAACGCAAGAACTCTGGAACTTAGTCGACTAAAGTCATCTTAAAATAGCAAAGCTTCAAAAGGGCAGTCAACTTTAGTTATGCTAGATACCGTGTGAAGAAAAAATAAGTCAACTTAGCTAACTATCGCAGTCATGGAAGGTCTGAAATAATGGGACAATGGGTGCCTTCCAAAACCCCAATAAAAAACCTCGACGAGATTTTTTAATGATTTTTTTATACCTCGCTTGTCAGTGATAAAAAATCTTGTAACTGTCGAGTCCAGAACCCGCCATCTAATACCTGTATAAAACCACAACTGTGTCCCACTCGTGTTGTCTTTGTGAATGTATTAATGTTGAATTTGTTATACTAGAAGTAATGCGACAACATAATATGGACAAAATCTAGAAGCTTGCGCACATCACCAGTGCGACTGTTGGCCTCCTTGCCACCCTCTCTCGGCAACGATGCGTGACTTGAAGATCGGGCTCCCTCGAGGTCATTGTAGGAGGTTCCAATATGGAGCAAGCTGGCGTCCTACTAGCGCTAGCTGCTGCGTCTAAGACCAGACGTCGGATGGACACTGTTTTAAGGCGTCTTAGGCGTCGTCTACACGACGAAATACTGCGAAACGAGTGGCGACTAATGGTGCGCATGCGCCATTACCAGACTTTAGATTGCCTGCAAGATCCGAGCAGGGCCCCTTGGATGGATACGTATGAAAGAGGCACAGACAAGAACTTCTTGTCTTCAACCAGTCTCCATCGGTAATTTGTGATTTATGAATTTTCTATGATGATGCAGTTCTAATTCTTATCGTATGTGTTATTTAGTGAGGCGTTTGCTGAGTTGCTAGCTCGGTTTTCTCAGTTTTACACTATTCCTACACACCAACCTAGAGGAGGACGGCCCCGAAAACTAAGAGCTCAACACCAAGTGTTGGGTCTGCTTCTTGGCTTCTACGTGGGCTCTATGCAGAGAACGTCCCTTTGCCAAGAATTCGGCGAGCCCCCTTCAACTTTATCCCGTGTGCTTCATAATGCTGAAGTGGCCTTAGCCCAAGCTTTTCAAAATTACGGACCAGCCAGAATTACCTTCCCCTCAAAGACAGCGAGCTTTGGCAACAACTTGTTGCCCGCCGTCACCCCTTGTTACAGTTCACGTGGGGGTTTCTCGACGGGAAGAATTACCGGGTAGGAGTTGATGCTTATCATTGCTTTTTAAGTATTATCAATATACATTTGTCTTACTATCTTTATTATTGCAACTACTCTCTTTTTGTAGGTTCAACAACCGTCCGATCCAGACGTCCAAAATGCTCACTACAACGGATGGCTTCATCATGTTTTCGTCACCGGGACGCTGTGCTACGCCGCAGACGGACTCATTGTATGGGCTAAGCACAGCTGTCCCGGCAGCTGGAACGACGGAGACACCACTCTCAACTTCAGGAGGTGTTTGGCGGACGTCCATCTGAACCCTGACACGCGGTACGGGGTGGTCGCTGACTCTGCCTTTCCATGCGGGAACGACATGACTGGTCGAGTAATGACGCATTTAAAAGAAGGCGACATAGGGCGATTGTACCCCTCAGTACGAGGTGCTGCAAAATTATGTCCTCCGCTATTACTACGATTCGGCAAAGCGCAGATTGGGGAATGGGGCAGACCGAGAAGGTCTATCACAGATTGCTATTACCGCTTCCCTTCGACATTACCAAGAAAAAGGCGCAGGTAAGACAATTTATTTCGCCTCTCTAATTACCGGGTAAGAACTGTTGGCATTAGCCAGATAAGGACAACCCACTTTCACGGGCAAGAAGACAATATGTAGTTACATCATTACGTCCAATTGAATACCTATTTGAATGCACCAGTCACTGTTTTTTCTTCTTCTCACTGGACTGTCGTGTTCGGCCGTTGGATTGCTACAATCAACATCGTCATTTGCTCGAGTCTTTCGCGGACCTCAGCACGATCACGATCTAGACGTTCTTCGTATCGCAGTCTAGACTCGGTCTTCTTCTCACTGGCCTGTCGTGTTCGGCCGTTGGATTGCTACAATCAACATCATCATTTGCTCGTGTCTTTCGCGGACCTCAGCACGATCACGATCTAGACGTTCTTCGTATCGCAGTCTAGACTCGGCGGCTGTAACTGCTTCCTTTCGTGCTTGTTCTTCACGGAGAATTAGCCCCATTTCCATATCATGTTGGCGGCGAGACTCGTTTGCAGCCGCTTCCTCTCGTCTCAGTTCCTCACGGGCCTCTCTCTCCGATTTCTCCGATTCTAATCTCGATTCTCTGTCCTCACACCGTCGGCCATCTTCGGTCTCTGCGCGACGGTCCGCATCCTCGCGCATAAGCATGAGCATGTGAACCATGTCTCCTGTGGAATTCTGCTTCTCTTCGGCGTCTTTGAGCTCCCTTTTCAACTGGTCTAATCGTTTTTTCACGCGGACTCTTTTGTTGGCAGCATACGTGGCTCCGTTGCTGGAGATGTCGCTAGCAGCTCTTTTACCACAATTATTGGATCCTTTACCGGTGAGCTCCTCAGCGAGCGCTGGGCTCTCCAACAGCCCATTTCCACACATGCCCACGTACGGGCAATTCAGCTCGTTGCAAAAACGTCCAGCACTAGCATTTCCGCAGGTCACAACAATGCACCTGGAAGAGCAACCACAACCAACACCGTTGCATGCCCCCGTGGGCACACGTTTGAATCTCCAGTTACTCGGATTGTATTGAGCCGTGATCAGTCGTACAGATTGAGGCCACGGCTCGGTAACCCACACATCCCGCGCTGAGCTCTGTAACGAATCTTCGATGATCTTAAAGCCCGGCGTACTAGTTGGCGGAGAGGCAGGAACGGTTCCACAATTCCGAAATGGAGATGCAGAGCGCGGTTCCAGATCAAGAGACGTTGCAGCGTTTCGACGCGTCAGATGGTCACCAGGTCTCGGCGTAAGTAGACCAGCGAGCTCCGCCATGGTTTCAGAGTCGTAATCATCAGACTCATACACCGAGGCAAACCAGTCAGGAACTGGTGGGATCACTCGACGCCGTGGATATAGTTCTTGCGGAGGGCGCGTTGTGGGGTCCATACTGCGACTGTGGAAGCTTGAGAGGTTGGAGTTCCCGGGGACCCAAGAGCCTGAGTTGTACAGGAAGAAGTAGGCGACACAGCATCCGAAGCCACCTTGATTCTCTTGGCACTACTCTCAGTACTAAGCCCTGGCAATATGTACTGATCAGGGGTCGCCAGAACGAAGTTAGACAGAGACACTATCTGTATCGTGGCGGCCTCCAAAACATGTGGGTCTCCTAGACGACGACCCGAGCGAAATCTTGCACTCGCCGATTGATATGGGCACGCTCTCGAGCTTCTTGGAAGTTTTAAGCAGCGCAATAGAAGCTTGTTCTTCGTGAACGACTTCGGGTTGGTCGTCATAAACGTCTTCGAGGATCCTGCGCTTTGCACGAGAGGGTATCATCAATCTACACTAGATTAGTAAGCGCGGGGTTAATCAGAACAAATCTAATAAACACGCGTACGATGAATATGAAGAGGCGGGAGCAACCTTATTAGAAAGGGACGGAGACGGCATTCTTTATGAAGGCGGGGCTCATAACAACGCGAGGGGGCCAGGTAAGTAATAATCCACATTCTGAAAACGAAACTAACATACGTACTGACCTCGCTTAGCTGGAAATTCGAAAATGGGGCTACCCGTACGCGCAGCCATCGGTAGTTTAATATATAAAATGAATTGAAAACCATATGCTTATCGTAGAAAGGCCAAATTGAAGATAACCGGTGCATTCAATCAGGTTGTATGGTGATAGCACCTCCGTTGTGATCTTGGTCTTCAGAGCCAAAGTACGTTTGCAAGGGCAGGTTCGAGCAAGCGAAACAGAAGTAAGACGACTACTTCATGTATATTTTCTCCCGTGGGAAGAAAAGTACTATTATTTGTCTTGCCAGCATCCACTATATTTTTTCGCTGTACACGATTCCCCATCCTTGAATTTGGACACTTTTTCCCTGGGCCAAATTGCCTGAGAATGCGTACTTCTGCTGGGCATTGCTTGGTGGAAGTAATTTTTTGCGGTTGGGTGAGGGTTTGGACTCGCTGCCCTTCGTCGAAGTCTTCTCGGAGCACCAGTCGTTACGACGGTTGGACGGCAGAGAAGAAGCCCAGAGTCCACGTACAGTCAGCTCATTCCGCTTTCTGCCTTCGATTCAACAAGTGCAGAAGTTTCTACACTTAGTTTAACACCTCTCTCAACTGTCCCTATGGTCCGCCGCGCTTCCCTCCAAGTCAACGGTCACGTATTTGTGCGCCACGAGCAAGTCGGCGGTATCGCGGAGTACCCATTCTACGCGAAGGTGACATCGCTCACGACCGACACAGCGACTATCCTGTCGCTAGACCTGGTCGACCCTGTTGGTCACGTATTTGTGCGCCACGAGCAAGTCGGCGGTATCGCGGAGTACCCATTCTACGCAAAGGTGACATCGCTCACGACCGACACAGCGACTATCCTGTCGCTAGACCTGGTCGACCCTGTTTAAGGTGACATCGCTCACGACCGACACAGCGACTATCCTGTCGCTAGACCTGGTCGACCCTGTTACGTGCGATATCGACGTCGCGACTGCTCGCGCTCTAACGGTGTCGAATTGTCGAAGCAACGCGCACACGAGGTCGCCAGCTTATTCGCCAGGGCAGCGTGGACCGAATCTGTCGCTCGGTACTGGAACGGCCAAGTGGAATGGACGGTCGGCTTGCTCGGCTACAGCTCAAAGATCGAGTGGTGCTGGTCGACCCTCTCAATTGACAGCGGTAGCACCTGTGGTTGCCATACTGCTCCTTGGTACACCTCCATGACTCACGATGAGCTTACGAACGAGCAAGCTACTATACTCGACCGAATTCTCGACGGTAGTGTCGACCGTGAACACTCCAACATCATCCCAGCTATTCTGGATAGGTTGGTGAGGCCGTCAGACATTCCTGACGGTCAAGCTACTCGGACGTGGGTTGACCCACGCACGGGTGAAACATGTAGATTCCCACTCCAACACGCAGTTGGCTATGCCTTCGTCGTAGATGGCAACCATTTCGCTTTGACTGAGTTCCGACTGTCTGTCGGTCCATCCTTTTGTCGTGCATCAATCCAGTTCGACCAAGTAACCGCTTCAGAAGACCTCAGCAACCGCGACCTTTCCCCCACCCGCTCGGTGGAACGAGCTAACAGTATCATTTTTCGCTTTTCGCTCAAGAGGAATCTGACCGGGCGACCCTGCTGGAGTCGACTCGTCAACCCGTCGCTCGAGGTAACCCTTCCGCGTCGACCGCCCACAACTGGGCGACAGACACTCCTAATCCCGGTGAGGCAACGTCCGCTACAACTCCTGGTGGTCGTAGCTCAAGCCATCCCCACTACCTGTAACCCTCGCTAGATGCAAGAATTATGGAGCAGCTCCTGAATCAGCCACAATTACTTGCACGCTTCGTTGAAGTTATTTATACAACACGACCTGCTCGCCCATCTACTACGGTCCCAGAAGCAGAGCCAGCTCGGCGGACGTCCAAGTACACCTTCACACCGACGGTCGTTCAGGTCGCTGTCCACGAGGGTATTACGGCTCCTAAACATCGAGGTAAGTCCCCTTCTGTATTTGTGGAAACTGTTTTCTATGCTGTCACTGTGCGGTTCCAGCCTCATCCGGTCATCATCATTCGGTTGTACGATTTTCAATTCGGGATGTTTGGCCTGTCAATCCTACACTTTATTCCTTTCGGTGTTCTCCAGAGAATGGCGTGGCTCAACACTGGCGGTGTCAACATGCAAAATTCTCCGCTGGGGTGATAGCTCCCAGACCAGTAGGTGCTTCGGCCATGGGTGATCTCGTAGACGCTGCACGGATTCTGTGCCGTTATGAGCAAGAGTTTTTCGCACAGGTAGTGCGCGAAGTTCTTGAAGCACTACTCGATTTTGTGCAGCAGCTAGACGGCAGGCACTCCTGGATCGCGTCCGACCTACCCCACTTAATTTTCTGGATAAAATCTGTGCTGGTGCAGTTTCGCCCTCTCATCCACTCAAGCGACGGGAACATTCACGCTTCCAGTCGCCAGACCACTGTTCGGTTATCATTAATAATGATGGAGAGTTTCAGAACGTCATACACGCGCTGTCGCGCCGCTCCACGCAAGACTCTCAACGCCAAGGTATTCAGCAGTCTCGACCCCCTATTTCGGCATCCACGCGTGGTCGCAGCAGCCTACAACAGCCCCGTATTCCCCCAGAAAATTTCGACCTAATTCCGACGCACAACGGTCTCCCAGTGTGCCTTCGGTTTCTCTCCGCAATGGGTTGTCCATCGGGCACTTTAAATCGATGCGTTTACGGGGCCCGTTCGCAGGCTGCACCAGACACGTTAGACGCAAGAGTGAAAGGTCATCATCCAGAGAATGGGAGGACGCAGCGAGCGTTACGCGCACCTTTGGAGACGCCCATGCAGCTCTCGGCTCGAGCTGCGCGGGCTTACAGTACTTCCAGGAAGAGCAGACTCTCTTTCTGCACCTTCACCTGAGCCCCCCCGATCAATCTCCTCCACCAGCTGTGTCCATCGACTGGTTTCACCCAGTGGGATCTCCCTGACGCTGGCGGCGCGAGTATGGGCTTGCTTATCCGCCCGACTCCGTTCCACCATAAGATCTCATGTTGCGTTGTGGCATCAGTCTCTCGGACTCCAGGCTACGAGCTCTATCGAATTCTGTGCAGACGACGGAGTCCCAGAGCAGACAGCGGTATCCAATTATGGTACACGTCTTGGTTTGTCCCTGGCAGTCATTGTCCGACAACGAAGAGGGAGGACGGGTGTCGATACTCGTCTGAATAAAGGTCTCGACCCGGATCGCCTGCGGTTTGTACTTCGTGAATATCCTCTAGTCGACATATTTGTCGAGAGATCACACGACATGGTATACTTCCAACGTGGAATGCAGAGCTATCACCTTATCGAAGGCCGCCACGGAACCACAACTTTGCCCGTCTTTTCAATTCTGCGTTGATCAAGAGTATCCGCCAAGGTCAGGCCAACGGGACGTATCTGATTGTCAATTTATCGCTACTGGAACAGTAGGGAAATATTCAATGCAGTCCGTTCGGTGCTGTGGAGTAGAAGATCGTGGGCCCTCTCGACGAAGTTCGACCAATTCACGACCTATCACCGCCGGACGCGGCATCCACAAACGAGTGCTTCAATATGGAGTGCCTCCCGGAGATTGAATTTATCTGCGTCGTGGCAATTCACAAACGAGTGCTTCAATATGGAGTGCCTCCCGGAGATTGAATTTATCTGCGTCGTGGCAATCGCACAGCGCACTTTGAATCTGGCCGCAACGCATACCGACGTCGTCATTAAAATTCTGAAAGGGGACGTCAAATCAGCGTTTCGGCACCTCTTGCTTCACGCAGATCACGTCGATGGATGGGCGCCACCTTTCCAGAAGAAGGCTCAATCGTCATTGATCTTGCAGCTCCTTTTGGCTGGTCAGGATCTCCTGTCTTTTACAGTGCCTTAGGGAGGGCCATCACATGGCTCGTCGGCAACAATTCTCCAGCAACTGGTGCCGACAGCAGCGATAAAGAACCCTTTTTTGGCTACGAATGGGTCGATGACCATATTTTGATCGAGTCCGACCGCGATTCTCGTCTCGAACTAGCGAAAGCAACCCTCCGTCTCAGTATGATAGCTGTTCTTGGGACAGACAGCATTAACGACTCCAAATTTTCTGAGTGGTCTACAGAGCTTCATGCTCTCGGTCTCATCTGGAAAACCGTTGACAGCACCGTCTCCATGCCGCCCGAAAGATTCTAAATGCCTCGGGTGAAGGACAGCCAGACCAGAGTTCGAGGCGTCCATGTAAATGTTGATGGTTAATGGATGGGGGTCCCCAAAGTAGCGAAGCGGTAGTTTTCGAGATGGCCGTCCGACAAAATGTATCGAAACCACTGCAGATCGAGGCGCAGGGCTGGATTAATTGCACGGAATGAAATGGACTGGACGATCGGATTGCATACGACTTGAAGATTTAGAAGGGCTTTGCAGCTCGAAGACATATCGTGATGTGCCGCAGACTGCCGAGAAGCTTCTGTAGGTGCTGCTTGCTTGTACGTTCAGCGACTAGCATAGTTGAAACGCCGACGACTTCAAGATTGGGTTGCAGGCACTATTTTTATTGTTTTAAGTATTCAATCAAGTAGTGTGATCAAGCAGGTTTGAGATTATGCTCGCGGAAGAGAAAGCTTCTTAAAAGCTTAGGCCGTGTTCGTTGAGACGAGACAATGCCATTTTGAGGCGAAAATTCATATCAGAGCAAAATCACGCTCTCGAACACGTCATAATTAAAATGTTATTATACCTTGAAAATGGCCTCATAATCGCATTTTCAATATTCTGGGGGAGGTTGAATTTGTCGTAACAAGTTCACTAACAAAAAGCGGTCATAGTTCAGCTTACTTATAAAAAAATAGGGTGATTTCGCCTGACTATAATGCTAGTCAGCTCTCATTCTCATTCTGAGCGCCAAGCTGCTAAGACCTCCAAATCAGCTATATCATCATAGCAAACGAAACAATAATTTTCAGCCAACGCTGCTAGCACCGCCACAAGGGCTTCCTGGAACGAAACAGAGGCGTTTGACCTGTTGGATAAGTATCTTGCTGCACGAAACAATTGTTCTCTTGCAACTGACAAAGGGATTAAACCCAAGGCTTGGACACATATTATGGTGTACTTGAACAGCAACCGCCGATTCCTGGACAAAGGTACCTGAAGCATGCGCGTTTGTGAAAATAGTAGTACTAACGCTATTGGCGGGGCTTGTCGTTTTATTTGTTATCCAGGTCAATGTAAGTCCAAGTACACCAGACTGATGCAGGACTACGACCTGTACAAATACATCATCGTCCTAAGTGGAGCCGGCGTGTGTCCTGATACAGGAAAAACAATGCTGGACTACGTCGTTTAGGAGCAGCTGATGACTTCAAAGTCGATGCAAAAAAAATTTGCTATGATCCGAGAGCTTGGTTAGGAGCAGCTGATGACTTCAAAGTCGATGCAAAAAAAATTTGCTATGATCCGAGAGCTTGGGTTTCCGCATGCGACCGTGTGCTGTTTCATTGCGGGTAAGGGGTTTTATTCTACAACATGGTTGTTTTTATTCTACAAGATGGAATATGTGTACTGAATCTGAAACCGGTTTTGTTTTGTAGGTGACACTCGAGCTACTGGAGAGCATGCAACTTCAGTAGGAGGCAGCGGCTTTGTGCGACAACGATAGCGGAGACAACAATGATAATGATGGTGATGCTGCCACCTTTGCTGTCTCCAACTCGCGCGCGACAGCGGCATCACATACTCAGAATACGCCTGAGTCAACAAAAAGTCACAAGCAACGTGCAGAAAAACTGAAGCCCTTCGCGGTGGTGCTTTCAAGTGCAACAGGGTCCATAAGAAGAAGAAAAGCGAAGAAGCGATAACAGAGGCGCTGACGTATTTGATGCGTACAACAATGTCGTATATGAAGATGAAGATGCGTGCTCACCACGCTCGACGCCAGGATACCAACTACGACAACCAGCCAAGCCAAGGTAGCGATGCGTTCGACATGTAGCCGTGGATATAGAAACGTCAAGCATCAACATCCAGCAGTTTTCGACACACTCGGTTTTAACCCTCCCGGTACGGAGGCATATCGGAGATGCACAGGAAGAGCTGCGAACTATTTTCCACATGCTTGATATCAAGCATGTTAGAAAAAGACAACACTTAAAATTTGTATAAGCCAAAAAAGGAACATTATCCGTACGTCAGTGCAAAGCTATCCGTGTGAACCAAGTATGTGACCACCCGCTGTTTATCCAGCGAGTCATTCATAAAATTTGTGGGCTCTACGCTTGATAACGGGGATATCGTGTTGGCCCTTTTATCGGGGGTGACTCTTTGTCGTTGTTGGACGCGCGCAAAACTACTGCAAATGTGTATTTGTGTAGTGAGTCAGACAAGGCAACACATGAATTGCAAGCACCACTGATCGATTACTCATGCAACCACCCTTCTTTTGTTCCTACGAAGCGTCGGTATCACTGGTTTCATCTCTCCTTGTAGTGACTTCTTCAGCGTCACATTCGTCACCACCAGCGCGGACGGGCTCTTCTTGTTTCTCCACTGTAGCTGCAGCTTCATCTCCACGTGAGGTCCCGGACTATTCCCCGCCATCAGAATCAACCACGTCCGTGTTGTCAGCTCCGTCGGCAAGCTCCACGTCGGCATCGTCTTCATCGTCAGCGTCGCCATCTTCTTCCCCACTTCCCAAAGTTTTTTACGAGCCCTCATGTGGATGTCAAATTTCGTAGCAGGTCAAGACGGTGTTAGGATAGTGCTCTGAACGCACCTTATCGCACAAGTACACACTAGCATGATTTCAAGTATTTGCTCATCATTATGTAGTATCGGTTTGTGTGTTTCTCCACACTCTGCCAAAACTCACGTGGCAAAATTAAAGGAACAACTCAAGTGGCGACTCCGCACACGCAAGTACAGCCGGCATCGGACCGTATACGTCAGAGTAAAGCCAGGAAACTCTTCTGTGTCAAGAAATCTGGCTGAATCTACAAGCAGTAGTATCAAACTTAGGCTAGTATCTGAAATGCATGACATACTACCAGCTTCAATCGTTCTGCTTCCCATCCGTCTCTTCTCATTTTCTTCAGGTCATTGTCATCCGTCGCCAGCTTGAGTAGGTCGTCGTCGATCTCAAGAACACGCCAGTTGTCGATGATATCTTTCCACATCTCTCACTCTCTCGTCCTTTCACCCGCTGGAGTAGTCGGCATCCTCGTCATCGGATTCTAACTCAGCATTTGTAGCCGCCTCGGCCTGTTCCTTTGCGTACATCGCCGTCGTGGGTGCCTTCCCGAGTGTTTGGTGTTTTTGCAAGCATGTCGTAGAACCTAGGTAACGTGCCTTTCCTCTGACAACTTGCTGCCGCTGTCTCTGACGTTGTCACTGTCATCCGAGGCCGCCTGCTGGCCGCCGCCACTTTTTTCTTTTCTTCATCGGCGAAATCCGCGTCGGTCTCTTGAACAATCGATATACTCACGGTTCTCCCGCATGAGACGCATGCGTTCTTCGGTATCCCTTCCTCCAGGCGACGCCAGTATGCCTCAGACTCGGCACGGGTCACACGATGGGACGGCATCCGAACTCCACTTGGCAATTTCTGAAATGAAGGCGGTTGTCAGGATCATCGTAGGAAACGCACGTACTGGCCATGTCAGGGAGTGGATATATCGAACTTTCTTTTGACGGTTGGCAACCCAAGCCCTGTGCATCGCGGACCAATTCATCTCAATTGACCAGTTTATGGTCATCCCACATGCTTGATATCAAGCATGTGATGATTTTACAATCTTCTGAGATATTTTCGCACGCTTCCTATATCAAGCCTTAGTAACGGGGGGGTTAACTACAAAAACGCCGCATGATAAAAAGAATCGAGCAGCCACAATTAGGACAGTAGGAAAAATCTAATGCATAGAAGTCTCATAATACAAGTATCATTTGAAGTTACTTGCTGGTACCTGAACTAAAATCCACATTTTTAACCGAAAATAACATTAATCTGTCTCTACAGTTGGAAGCAAAGCTACTGTCAGCTGATATTCGTGCAATCGCTGTCCAGTAGCCCGTCACTGCAATCGCTGCCCGGTAGTTCGTCACTACAATCGCTTATGTCACTACTCCCAAGGCTACTTGATGCATTGCTTTCATAAACACTGATCATCTCGCTGGTCATCTCAGCATCCGAGTCCAAAGTATCGTTAGAGGCCTTGCAAACTTCGTACTCCGTCCACATTGCTGCCGCCATCCACTCCCTCCATGCAGAACCACTGTGGAAATCAAAAGGGATTGTATCTTCTGCCTCGTTTACGACATTATAAAGTCACGTTCATGCACAGTATCGTGAAAGCCCTCGGCCATATCAAGGTTATTTTTTCGTCTTAAAAGATTATGCACGCACAGGCACGCAAAAATCACAGCAACTTTCTTCGTGAATTCGTAGTCCATGCACAAACGGAGGTCCCTAAATCTTCGTTAAAGACCACCAATTACGCGCTCGACCACATTTATTATCTTTGCGTGCCGCAGATTGAAGAGTTCCTTTCCAGTTTGAGGTCTTCCTGTAGACTTCGCCCACTCCTTGAGGTGGTACCGTACGCTTCGATACGGCGTCAGAACCTTCTTGCTTAAGGCGTAACCCGCGTCAGCTAACACGTAAAATCATCAGGCATAGTCTCAAGAAAACGACTCCATTGCAAAACTATCGAGTCATGGGTACTTCCTTCCGCCCCAACATAAGCGTAGCACACGTTCAGGTCCCAATCACAGGCTATTAGTGCATTAGTCGTAATGTAACCTTGTGGTTTCGAAATCGTTTCACAGCAATGCTCGGTACCGTCACACGAAAATGTGTACCGTCGATTGCACACAACGCTTGATCAAAGTAAGGGTGACTCTGGGTGAACTTGGCTGGTACGGTGGTTGGCATCATAATGAGATGCTTAAGTGCTTTCACGATTGCAAACACGCCCATGAGACGGTATATATGAATAGTCGAATATGCTAAGTCAAAAACACTTCTTTAGCTCTACACGTTGCGGCAGTTCCAATCCAATTAAGATAGACGGCAAGAACTTCTCGTTTATCATTAACGGTCATATCAATATGCTGCTGACACATCTCGAATAAAGCTATCAAATGCCTCGGCATCCATACGAAAGTTGTCCTTGGATAGAAAGCGATTTGGAGACGCATAAATGGCTGTAAAGAAGCGCTCGCCATCCTTGGTAGTAAGTTCCAGCTTCTGACAGCCTTGCTGTGCGCCTGCTTCCGCGTTTCACGACGAATAGTGCTCAGGCGCATCATTGCAGAGCAATAGGTGGAAGTACTTTGTCTGCGTTTCACGACGAATAGTGCTCAGGCGCATCATTGCAGAGCAATAGGTGGAAGTACTTTGTCAAACAGCTTTTGTTTTGACAAAACAGTACAAACAATCCACACCTTATTCTATTATCCGAAGCGGTTCCTGAATGAGAGTGCGCACCTACCAGCACAAGTCTGTAACCGATCAGCTTTTGTTTTGACAAAACAGTACAAACAATTCACACGTTATTCTATTATCCGAAGCGGTTCCTGAATGAGAGTGCGCACCTACCAGCACAAGTCTGTAACCCTGCAGAGCACTACCGCTGGAAGAGAGCGTTGAGTCTGCGGTATCTTTGCTGGTGATAGTGGTGTCGTGAGGGATATACCAAAGAGCGGGTGATAATGATTGAGGGAGAGCTTAGCTGCAGGTTCAGTGTGCTTTTGAAAACTTTGCCTGGTTCCACTTTGACGTGTGTACCACACCAACTTTTCTCGAGGTGTGACATATTTTTTTGCCCTATGTTATGTCTAACAGTTACAGAGATCAAATCATCTACGCCCTTTTCTTCGAGACTGAATAGATCTCACTTACGCTTTTAGTTTTAAATCACGAAAATGTATCGTCAAAGTCGTCTTCTAGCAACCTCTTAATCAAATATTGTCGTACTCAGTACTGCATCGTCTGGGCATCCTGGCTAACAACGTATTTATCTTGCTCATCGTGGGGCCTGCACGCGATACACAGGTAGTAAGTTTTCTTGTTACTTCGTACGAGAATAGAACAGTATGCGGAGGACTTTTATAAACCTGTGTTGTCACTGAGATTTTATGCAAATCACTGACTCAGTGATAGTAATAGTACTGATTGATTTTGGACGATGCATACATGTATTACTACATGTATAATACCTACAGCGTGCTTGTAGTAGCTTTGTCATCTCAGTGCCTAGCATTTTTCCGGCCCCCATTTCCGGTTCTTCGTTTCCGTGGCATCTGCACTATGTAATCCACGCAAGAAGCTACCCGGTCACCCGAAAAGTCGCAAGACCTCGACGCATTAGTGTTGCCATTCAACGCTCAGAACGCCGACCAAGCTTAAGCATCGTCTTTTGCGCAAGACTAGCTGCGGCCTGAAAATGCTTGCACGGTAGAAAGAGTTGCGGCGACTAGTATGTCGCCATATCTTAAGGTATACTCGGTTTAGAGTTAGGTGGGTTCGCGGGAGACAGAGGAGGAGGCATCGAGCGAGGGCCCAAGGGCGCCGAAGACGTGGACATGGAAACATTTACCGTTGGGTTACCAGCGCCGACTATCTCAAATGCGCAAAGGTCCACGCTCGCGTCAGCTTGTTATTGCCAACTAATGCCGCAGTCTTGACCATATCATTTTGAAAGTAGTATTTGCGAGTAGTACTACTGCTCTCATATATATCTATATTGCTGCTTATAGGAAAATACTATCACCATCTTTTCGTAAAATCTCAGCGACGATAAACATAGAGCAGGTGATAACATAGGGAATTCGGTATTGGCTTTTTGCGAGCATTTAGCTCCTTAAAAACGTTAGAGCAAGAAGTTAGCGCACATTACAATGACACAACTGAGAAATCCACAGAAGCTAAGCTGTGTATTGGTATGGTATTGTTTAAGAAGGACCAGTTGTTTATATGAACAAATACGAGAGATGCCTTATCGCATGGATGGTTATCGTATTGGCCATGTCACCCGTCCCGTACTCGCTCTCTAGTGTATAGCTGTAGGCTCTGTCCGCGAGCAATGACGCGAGGATAGTGATGGGCTTTGGAACTGGCTGGGGATGGAAGACAACAAACCGAGTTGTTCACTCGGTCGAAAACCGCGAGAATTAAAAATAGGGAAATACTTTCTTTGTGCTGCCGCGATGGAACGACCAGGACTTTTGGTCGTAAAAGTTACTTCTCCGGTCCACCTTACTATCGCCATCGAGGTTTTATTTTAAGCAGTTCCGTTCGAAAACACGCCACGTTGCCGAAGGCCCCTTCCCGATTCGCATAGTGCATGACAATGCCACGGTCACCATTGACAAGGGCGTCACAGCTCAGCAAGTGAGCATTCGACGTATCTTTCCGTGCTAAGAGTGCCACGCTTCATGTGGGGAGGATGACACACCCGACGGTACCGACGAGGTGCGAGACGCGACAATTGTTGAAGTTCGGACATGAGCCCGTTAGGACTGAAGCGAGTGCTCTAGGAGCCCGGTGTTAACGGCAGGATGTAGGCAACTGTAGGACCGGAGGATCCACCCTAACTTTTGAATTCATTCTCGCATTTGCGTTCAAGCTCCGAGGCCCTCTCCAGCAAGACCTTCGAGCCCGATAGCTCCTCTGCAAGCCACAGGAGTGTCATTTTGAGATCTCAAATCAACATATCCGATTCTCGACCAATCAGAAGCCAGAAATGACGTTAAAATGTGAAGATATCAACTTAACATGAATGTGGCGCATTGAGGGTCGTACGATCGGCAACCGACGTGGTGGGGCTAAGTACCTTTATGCATCACCTAACTAATCGCTTCATATTGAATGACCAGCGAAATGTGAAGATATCAACTTAACATGAATGTGGCGCATTGAGGGTCGTACGATCGGCAACCGATGTGGTGGGGCTAAGTACCTTTATGCATCACCTAACTAATCGCTTCATATTGAATGACCAGCGACAAAAATACATTTCGCTCCAAAATTTTGCTGCGATAAGTCATGTTATTTAAAGATTGGGGAGCAAGGGATTGGACCTCAAAAATGAGGTTTTATAACGCTGGAGGTTTGGCTGTCGTTTTACTGAAAACGAAGAATAACTCGAAATATTACTTTGATATTTATGAAATGGCGGACCGGAAAAGTACCAGCTTGTGGAGTGCTAGACGCGGTGGTGGCAATCATTGAAAGAACCAACCTTCGGTCGCTGGATTATCGTAAGGGTTGTCAAGTTAAGTTAGAAATCCAATATTGTAAATGTTATGCTACTAGATTTTCAGCTTATCAGAACTGTTCTTCATTGTACTGTATAACATATGTGCATGCGGATGATTTGTTCATCCGGACACAAATAACTACCAAACAGAGCTCGATGATAACATAGAAAACTATGAGATTTTATTCAGCGAGCTATTTGTCCATCCGGACAGTGCTACTTTTGCACCGCTTCAAGTGTATGATCTGTAACCCCGACATTTTTTTGTCCTTAAATCAAGGACGAAACGGGTGTAAAATTGATCCAGCAACCCCGTGTTTTGTCCTAAGACATTTCAAGGACAAAAATGACTAGAAGTTTGTAAGCCCTCGTTTTTATATCGAGAAACGATAATAACGAATCCATAGTTTCATAGCAAAGCTAGCAACGACGACCCCATTGTAAATCTCACACATTATTGAGTTTTGTCCTAGTTTCTAGACAAATCCCGACAGTTTGTTTACCGGGAAGATCTTACAGTCTTCACTTTTGGACCTTTTATGTCACCGATTTCTTAACTGTTGGGGTAGGCATGCGCAGAGAGATTTGCTTACTTTTGTATTGATTTTTTTATAGGCGAGATTTTTCATTTGTATATAAATCTGTGCTGTCCGGATGCACATATTTATACAGTACTACACATTTGCCTGGTCCAAAGTGGTCTGAGCTAAAATACAAAGTGGTGAAGTAGCCTGAAATTTTGTGACGTAACAGCTCAATTTTTGCTACTTTCGTCTTCGTGGGTCCAAAGTGACTTTGCCAAGCTCAAAGTGGAAGGCGCACAAGGTATCGAGCGCTTTGAGGTACGAGGGGCTGGATACCAAGTACAATGCGTGAGTGGCTTACTATTTCCGTATTTGCCACCTTCTGAGAAGACTGGCTGCCTTCCATCCCTCCCAAGCGCATCGAGCAGCGGCAGTGCCTCGAGGCTCTCAGGCTCGCCACTCCCCTGCCTCGCGCGTGTGAATTATCGATGCCTTCTGCTCCGGGGACAACTGGAAGCTTATCGCAAAGCACAGCGGCGTCCCCGCGACGACAGCACGGCGTATCGTGGAAAGCGGCCAAGCAGAAACGCTCCCGCGTCGCGGGGCTCGGAGTGCGTGCATACTGGAAGCTTATCGCAAAGCACAGCGGCGTCCCCGCGACGACAGCACGGCGTATCGTGAAAAGCGGCCAAGCAGAAACGCTCCCGCGTCGCGGGGCTCGGAGTGCGTGCACGAAGTGCACTCCCGAGATCGATGCCGCCCTCCAGGAATACAGAACTGTACGTATACGCTAAAAAAGATGAAGGACATGATTTGAATAGACTTCGGCTTCAGCGTGAGCACATCCACGATCAGCAACAGGCTGGTGGGCATTCTGTATACGCTAAATGCAGGTGCAGTACACTCTACCTTACCATTCATGTTTGATCATAACACCAATATGTTCTTCTTCATAGGTTCGCATTGAGCCATCGACGTTTAATAACGATATAAATAATATAAACGGAAAGCATTTGCTGAGAAGTTTATATTATTTATATCGTTATTACACGTCGATATAGTATAACCGATCTTATACCATCCATACAGATAGTCCACCTGTGTGACATGGGATATCTTCGGTATAAAATCCCCTACCCCCTCTCTTCCACCTTGTCGTCGGTGAGGTTGCGGATCGCCGGCGGGTGATGCTGGCGTCCTCCCTGTAGCACGGTAGTGTCGTGGCGCTTTTTCCGCACCTTGCTGGTGCTGTGACGGTGCAGACCAAAGCCGCGACTGCTGCAGCGATGCTTCCGTGCGGAAGGCGGCCGCTGATTGACCTTTGAGAGAGGTGCAGTGCGTCAGCCACCCTGACGTGCGGCGAGATGTCCTTCTATCTGGGGTGGGGTGGCATGCCGGGGGACTTGAGACGTTAGGAGCCTGTTAAAATGTGAGCTGAGTTGCAGTCCTAGCTCGTCGGATGCATGTGGCTGGCACGGTTAAAGCCCGCCAGAAATGATGCATCCTAAACGCTTGATTTAGGCGAGAAACGAAAGCTGGAAGCCAAGTTGTTTTGAACCAGTCAGATGTGTTTGTTATTATATTGTGGTCCACAGTAAAACGTTGTCCGGTGGACCGGAAAAGTAACAGTTAACCGTCAGCAAAATATTCGTTTTCGTTTTCGGTAAGGTACATTAATGTCACTTAGCTGCTACTACTGGAGAGTCAGCAAAAATATTACTAAATCTTTGCCGGTCCAAAGTGAAATGCAAAGTGGTGAGACGCAACATATTTTTTTAGTTTAAGGTGATATTATCGCAAAAATGACAGATGACCAGAGCAATGTAAAAAAATAAAAAAACAGAGCAATGTGGATTCAAGTGCCGTACTGAATGTACTCCATGCGCTTAGCAACTAGAACAGCATGCTGGCAATGCAGTGTCATCTTGCACACCAGACAAATGTCGATACAGCCAATGCTGCTTCTAGCAGCACACTCCATGATTGCCATTCGCGCAGCTCCTTGCTCCCCATAGCGACGTCGAACCGCCAACTCTACGCGTGAGAGGGCGAGGTGCATCTTAATCTTCGTCTTCACGACGCTAAAGTAAAAAAAACTAAAACAACTACTGGATAAAAGCATTTTCTTAAGGCAAAATCCAATAATTACGGTAGCACACTTACTCACCTTCGATTGGGCTACACATAGCTGAATACGGAGCAAGTCAGAGGAGAATAAAACTGTCATGTTCAGTGACGCGTTCTTCGCTCTGGTTATGTGCTGGAGCATTGTCCGGCACAAGCATCACCTTCTTGCCGACAAGAAAACTGTCATGTTCAGTGACGCGTTCTTCGCTCTGGTTATGTGCTGGAGCATTGTCCGGCACACGCACCACCTTCTTGCCGACAAGTTCTCATGGTAAGCTGATGTTGATTTCATCTTGTCATAAACATCGTCAGCAAAAGACGCGTCCTCACTCATCTTGATACTACCGCGCTCCAGTCGGGTGTGCACCAGGCCAACCTCGGTCGACAAAGCGCACTGGATCTGAAAATTCGAGCCCTTCGATGAGGGCAGAACTATCGTTGCTCTTTGACCGACCTTCGCTCGTCCTTCTAAGCGCTCACAGTATACGTTGTAGTTAGTTTTATCGGAATACATAATAGTCCTCAAGCTAGATACTTAGCTTGTTGTCTGATGTGGATCTTTTTGTCGAATACAAATTGGCTTCGCAATTAGCAGCGCGACAGACCAGTTTCTGAATTGCATTATGACATTCTACTGATATAGTATGAACGACCCAAGACATTGTAATTATAGCGATTTCTGATATTAGAGCAAACAACTACTAAAAAATCGCTTTTTCGACGCGGCGCCAGGTAAACTACTCACTTACTTTCACTCACCTAGTATTGCTGGCTCAACTGAGTCAGAACATTGCCTTCTTCGCTGCTTCCAGCAAACTCGTCTTCATCACTCTTGTCTTGCTAAACGGGGCGAACCTCCGTCGCTAAACGTAGCTGCCTACGCTCTTGTGCTCTTCGATTGCTGTCTCGACGACGCTCCACCCGTGCAGTACCAATGTGGTTGAGTCGCCGCAAATAGTTGCGATAGTTGTCGCCATCATTCGCTCGAGGGTATGCACGCACCTGTACGTTCGTTAGAGCAACGCAATCCCGGAAGTACATCTCATGCTTCTTTTCTTGCCAGCGATACTTATCGCTCGCTGAAGCCCAAAGACTGCAAAGTCTACCGAAATAATTCTCCACAATTATTCGGTCGGACGAGATGTTGCGGTTTGTATGCTCTTCTTGTGGTGTCAGTGGGACAGTAGGGCGGCGGCGAGAGTAAGATGCATGTTTTTGTGCTTCTAATCAGATCCCTTCTACTGCGTAATAGCTGTGATGGCGCTGCGCCACCTAACACCAACAAAACACTCTGCTTTATTGGATAAATCGTAAGCTCATTCTTGAAAAAAAAACCAAGCATGACAAGTACCATGGCTCGCTCCAGTTCCCCCGCTCACCCCACAACCTCAAGCCCTCGGCTCGCTCGTTCGTCGACTCATCAGGTGCCCCGAGGACGCACTCACGGACGCGGAGCTGGACCACGTAGGGTGGTGTCAAGAGCCTCCCCGCGTGCTGTTGATAGCCGCGCTGCTAGGCAAGCCTACCATCAGCTTCAAGAGCGTCAAGCCGAGCGAGTGCGACACCGCGCTCGCTACAGCCGAGAGCCACAGCCTCACGCGGAAGGAGATGAGGACTCCCCGCACCCGCTACTGGACATCTTTCGCAACAGTATTGGCTCCGAGGGCGTGTTGAAGATGATAAACTTCACGCCATCGGAGCTCGTGCGAGTCTACGGTTACATAAGTGACTATATGTCGACCAGGTGGAACGTCGGCCGGGGAAAGAGAAGTAACCAGACGCCTGTGGACATGTTTTATGTCAATAAGCGTCTTAAAGAACGGTGGTGACTGGGCGGTGCTTGCAAACACCTTCGGGTTCAAGCCTGCAGCATTCAAGAAAATGATCGATCGATTTCTCGATATTCTGTCGCCGAGATTGTACGAGTTGTATGTAGATGAATCTTCACGCAGCAATACAATGAAAAGGGTGATTTTGGCTGGTCATGCATTTAAGCATTATGCTGCTGCACGTTATGCCGATGACGTTACTTTTCAACAAGCGAATATGCCAAGCGGTTCGCAACAAGAACGATCGGAGTTTTATAGTGCTAAGCACAGAGCTCTCTATTACACCTACTGGAATATGTCTTAACTGCTCACTGCATTTTCGTGGGTCAGTTGCTGATATTACAATCTTCCGAAACAACAAAGCCTTTCATGAGGCCGCTGCCACGAAGTCGCATTCGGAAGAGAGCATGGCTGATGATGGCCCCATGTATGAGGAGTATCCATCCTCGTGGCATTTTCTCGCTGAGATGGGTTGAGGCCGCTGCCACGAAGTCGCATTCGGAAGAGAGCATGGCTGATGATGGCCCCATGTATGAGAAGTATCCATCCTCGTGGATTATTCTCGCTGAGATGGGCTACCAAGGCCTGGCTGACACGCATCGAGTGATCCACCCGTGCGTGATACCCCCACCCTCACTCTGCCCGGTCATGCGCCACAGCAACCTGCATCCGCAAGACGACGCTGCTACGATATTTGAAATGTAGCGTCATCTACATGAGGATATCAAGCATCTGGCCGACGCTGTCGGCTGCTCATGTGATGCGACGTATGTCGTGGCGCTGGTGCACATCGAGCGCCACATCGGTAAATTCTTATTACTGATTTATCAATAAAAGTTGATAGTTTTCTGACTTGACAGTATCTTTACTTATGCTTTTGATTTTACTAGGAGCAAAGACGTTTCGTATTCATCATACGTACGACACGGTTCATATTGTGTTTCAATCGATACAAAACAAACACCAGGTCCTACCTGGCCAAAGATGAAGCGTTGCCGTACCGCTTGTGCTTAAACAAAAAGGTACATCGGAAAGGTAATATTCTTCCATACTGTTGTCAGACCTCGCTATGATTGCCATAAAAGCCTACTTTGATGGTAGAATAGGCATTTGGTCTATTGTAGAATAGGCTGTTGTCCAAAGATTCTCCAAATATCGTTCCAAAGGCGCTCCAATTATCAAGAACATATCGATGACCCGCGCCATATACACGAAGATGCTGCGCGAGAAGGTAGTCCCAGCTATTCGAGAGAAATGGCCTGGTAAGTGCATGTAAAGTTATTGTGTTGCTGTATGTTGCATTAATAAGTATTGTTGTCGTTATATTGCTAACATGTTGCAAATAGAAAGTCATCACGATGATGGTGCAGCAGGGTAACGCTGACCCACACGTGCAAGCTGACAACGTCGAATTTTTTTAAGCTAATATGGAGGGCGGCTGGGATATCAAAATGGTACGTCTGCCGCCGCGTTCGCCTGACCTCAACGTTCTCGACCTCGGCATTTTAACTGTTGCAGCACGAGAAACTTACGTTCGACACCGACGGACTGATTGCTGCCGTTGCCGTTAATTCATCATTCTCAAAAGTTGACTACCAAACTTTAGATAGGTTTTTTTTACGCTACACGAGCCCCACAACAGCCCCAAGTGCTCGTGATGAGCTTGGAATAGCGCGTCAACAAACTCAAAGGAGATGAACAGGGATGCTGGAGCCAACGACAATGATACTGTCCCGGAAGACGTACCTTCAGCTCTCGAACAAGAGCTGGCAGAGGGATGAAGTACAACTGTAGCCTTCACACTTGATCAGAACATCAAGCAGCGTGAATCTGCTGCTACACCTGAGCTAGAGTCGACTTGCGACGTGCTGGAGGACCCCACGTCAATCCGGCGCACCGCCAAGCCTAGCAGCATCGCTGCGGGGTCCATCGCGTCACTTCAAAGTGATAGCAGTCTTCACGTGGCGAATGCAGATCTTATGACGAAAAGAAAACTGAGTACGGGAATATCTTGCTGTTCTTCACCAGCTACGGATGTGGACGTCGGACGTGTTACTAGGCATGTTGTCGACAAAGATATCTGAAAGCGAGTTCTACGTCTACCTACCTAGGCTTCGAAATTGAGATGGCATATCTGCCTACTGAACGAAATTGTCGAGTTCTGGTCGGAGCGGCGATTTCTGAGTCAGAGCACGTTTATCGAGTCAAGACACCGCTTTCAGCAAATTCGTGGCGCCGGTCTTCAACACCCCCTCCCCCACGAGTATCCATTGTCTGATGAAGAGCGCGTTCCGCTTTGGCGCCGTCGAGGCATGATGGAACATTTGCAGAAGCAATTTGCTGAATATGCGGTCCCGTGTGTCAGCATTGACGAACTGATAGTGAGGAAAAAAATGCAAACGAGAGCAATAACTTATATGCCCTCTAAATCTGACAATTATGGTGTTTAATTTATGTCGTAGCGGTAACAAGCTCTTTTTTGTACACTCACCCTAGCACAGCTCGTCATTCACCACCTTGCCTTCCACACCTGCGTAGTGTTCCGCCAGTTTATTCGCTACTCTATGGATAGACTTACACAACACGCTGTGAGCTTAATATATTGCAATTTATAGTGACTCGGTGACGACGCTGAGGATTACAATGGCTGGACATCAAACGCGAGCATTACGTTTCTCTATAGAGAGACGACTAGCTGATCTGATAACTGCTTCACTAGTCACACTTTTGCTCAAGTGCTGTTGGGATTCTCGGACCTTGAGACGCACATGTTTGGGATAGTGCGGGTTATTTGGTTGATAAGTGGAATGAACCGACGGTTTCTGCTGCTATGGAACGTGTCCTCGAGAAGGATGGGAGCTGGTAGCCGCTGTTGACCCAGATCATAGATCATGGATGATCTAAAAAGCAGAAGGCTCGCCAGATGGCACAGCGCAGAACTTCTAAGGCTAGGCGAACAACATACGAGCCAGCGAATACTCAAGCCGAGCAAGCTGGTTCTATCTACAAGGTTTGAAATGTTGTCATCTACTTCAATGACTTGAACGCCACCCCTTCGTTGCTCACACTGCCCTCCACGACGTCAGTAGCCAAATTTTGCTGCCATGTTACTTATCACATTCAACGCTAGACCGAGGATCGTATTTTGCACCACTATGAGCTCATGGCCGCCGAAACTGATAGCTGCATACAATATCTGTATGAAGGCAGTTAAATGAGTCGATCAGCTTCGTAGCACCGATCGAGGATCGTATTTTGCACCACTATGAGCTCATGGCCGCCGAAACTGATAGCTGCATACAATATATGTATGAAGGCAGTTAAATGAGTCGATCAGCTTCGTAGCACCGAAAAAATATTAGTCGACGCGAGAAAGTTTGGGCGTGACAATGTTCACGTGGTTGACGGACTTTGCTATTATCAACGCACAAACAATGAACAAACGAAACAGCGAAATACAGCAAAAGGCTTTCATTTTGTCATCTTAAATGTTGAGTAGCGGACGAGGAGAAGCAAAAAACGCCGACGAGAATTGCAGCAAAATAACAAATCTCTGGATAATATTGTTGGAATTGATACATCACTTCACTTGATAACGTTGCTCAAAATAGCGGCAAGCTGCTGCTGTGCTACCTTTGAAGTCTACGAAACGTTAAAAAGAAGACACGATACGGGTGCACAAAGTGTGACTTTAAATTTCATGTTGAGTGGTTCACAGCATTTCAAAAACTCACCTCATGTCCAGTCTGCTGAAGCCACTCTGTCGGGTATCCACCGACAAAACCCTGACCTTCACACCCAAAACAAAAGAGCAACACAATCGCACCAGTTGAGGGCCTAAAACTTCCTGGGCCACTCCAATAATACATGTCAGTTATTTTATGCAAAAACTTTGAAGAATCCGGCCAGTACTACTTAAGCTTCCCTGGATATGCAAAGACGAAATGGTCCTCGATTGCCCGCCTTCTTGTAAAGATATGCAGCCTAGCGTCTGACGCAGCACGTGATTGGGATGATTGTGTCGTAACAGCTTGTATTGCAGTTTACCTACTGTTAGCCATAGCTCCACCGAACGTTCACATTTGGCGCTCCTGGTCAAGCGCTCGACTGATTTCTTTACTACAAAGGCAGCGTACCATGTCCGTGAACAAGGACTTTCACGTGGCCGCCACTACGATGATTTCTGAAGATCAACGCACGACGAAGATCCCGGGACGATTATCTCTAGTCGTGGGTCATTCTGGCCGACAAGGGGTATCAGGGCTTGACTCGGACATGCGTGTGATTCGCCCGGTTTGCCGCCGCCCCTCAACCCCATGATGCTCGCCGAAGAGTCTCTTATCCATGACATATCATTTGATCGTCCTGTGGACGAGAAGAACATCAGCAGGTTGTGCACGTTGTGGGTGGTATGGTTGACAAATATCACTGGTAAGACAGGGGCTGTAAGATGTTCATCGGGACCTGCGTCGACCTGATCAATTTGCATGCACGTACGCACCCCTTCGCGCTCAAGACGACGTCAATTACGACGAATAATTGAGATGTCTGTACTCCATAGCAGCTGAACACGAAGAACGTCGTCTAGATCAACTCGACGAGCTTGGAGTAGACGTGAGCTGCGTCTTGCAGCTACGTCTTGCAACTGCGTCTTGTAGCTGCAATTGCTGCAGTAGACCACGAAAGCAACGTTTTTTTCGGATTACAGTCGGAGTATTAGTCAGCTAACATGCTTCACTTTCTGCTCAAACCCACTTAACAAATGACCAATTCATCAAGGGGTATCTCACCTTCTGCTCCAGCCCCATACCACTATCGTTTGCTACATATATGCGTACTGCAATGTTGCTGAAGCAGATTCATATGCTAACAATGTCGGCTTCTGACATTGACGACCATCTATCCGAGTGCCACCGCTACGCGGTGGTGGATTAGCTTCAGTCATAGTAGTAGGTCTCCGCTGCGCTCCGGCGGCGGGGTTTGAGCGCGCACATTGTAACCAATCACGTAAAACTTAATAATTTTCCACCAGTGGCCGCCTTCGCGGAAGATATTTTTGCCAAATGGAGCCGCCTTTACTGCGCTCGGCAGCCAATCACAGAAAGATAGGTATTTGTGACGGATGGAAGACAGGAAACTCCAGTGGAGGTTTAGGAGCAATTTTGATACAGTGTTTTCTGAATTCGGAGTCTAAGGAATATAATATCCAGTGGGGATGTTTGTTTGAGCTAATTATGTCTCTAAGCTATCCAAAAGGTCGATTTTGTAACGGATTTGAGGATGTGAGGGGTATATTCTGAAAATATATTCTGCTTTTTAGAGATTATCATCTATAAGGAGGTAGGTAACATTTTGATTTTCTGGAAGGACATTAGAATCAAATTGATTTACCAGTCAGTTTGGTTAATCTCTCTGCCTACACCCACGTACTATCTGTTTCCAAAGTCTTTCGCTTCTTCGCTTGCGGCGGATGAGGCTCCGGGCTGCTGTCTTCCACGGCGGTCCTGGCTTGCCTTCGCAGCAACAGCCATCGCTGCGCGATGGGTACGGCGTGAATGCTTTGCGGTCTTGGCATCTGATTGTTATTCTGAACTTGGTGCCGCGTACATTGGGTATCCTTCATACTCCTCTGGCACGTAAGGAGATATTTGGCGGTGCATCTGGTATACTTTTTCAGCGTTTACAGGCGGAGGAGGCAGCGTTTCCAGCAGCTCCGTGAACATTCTCAACACCTTCTCCTTTGTAGTCGGTATTCCATCAAACTTTATACGCAAGTCCTTCTCTACTGCCTCTGAGTCCGGTGCCTTCTTGCAAAGAACGACACCAGGCTTCGAAGCATCCATGGAGAAAATTTGAAACTACTGCATTTATACGCAAGTCCTTCTCTACTGCCTCTGAGTCCGGTGCCTTCTTGCAAAGAACGACACCAGCCTTCGAAGCATCCATGGAGAAAATTTGAAACTACTGCACGCCATCCAATGTTTTGTTAAGTTCCGTGACAGCAGGCTCGTAGCTGCGGAAAAAGTCGACCCCACGCGGTATGCGAGCTCTGCGCGGCGTTCTTAACTGCTTCTACGACGTGTGTCATCGTCCAGCAATCCAAACCAGCCATGTGCTTGAAGCCACGGTCGCAGGAATTCTTTGTATGGCCTTTAACAAAGAATTTGTAGTCAACACGCTCAGAAAGCCCATCTGCACTTGAGCCAGGAAAACTTAATGACGTGGATGTTCTTGTTTTGTCCTGAGCAATTGTCTGCGTAGACAGTGAGTTGCTTCTTGCCTGTCGAGAGCACCCGATTCTCAACGAAATGCGCGAGCATGCTGTTTATTTGTTACTGCCTTTGCCGGACACGGTCTCGTCATAGAGGGAATTGGTCTGATCCCCGTCATTCTTGTAGAAATAACGAAACAGCTCACGGTCACGAGCGAACAGAAGTAACATTGGGAGGGAGTATTCGACGTCGCTATCGGCGTCTCCTTCTTCAGAGTGAGTGGCAGGAGCAGACTGGTCTTCCATTTTCTTCTTGTGCTTTGGCTCTACTTTGGTGGTTGAAGCTGTTCTGTCGAGACCTATACACCTCAATCAAATTTAGAGAAAAACAAAAATTTCCTTTTCTCGTAAGCACACTTAAGTACGGAAATCAATGGTCAATCGTCAGAGGCGATTATCTCGATAACTCTAAAAGGCGCATTAGTAACATTTTGATCGCCGAAGTCTCATATGTTACAGCCTGATATCGTTGAATTTGCTCCTAAATTGTGTTCGTACTTCCTTTGTTGTGTGGCTGAAGTTGTTGTGGTGTTTAAAAGGATTCGTGAGTGCTGGGCGCCACTGCGGCTTCATCGCCAACAACACTGATGTAGGAAAGCTTTTGGTGTAAACAAGATGACATTTCCTTCCTTTGGTAGGCGCGCGTCCGATTTGTTCGTGTCAAATAACGTCATCGTGATGACTACAGAGTTGGCTTCGTATGGGTTCTGCTCCTGGTCCGTTTGCATGTCCTGTCAGCACTTTGTTAGCATCAACATCATCCAACGACAAAGCACATCTGCATCCATTCCAGTTTTTGCTCGCAGGGTGAGTCGGTGATCGATGGCTCAGTTAAATACAGGCGCAGCAAATTGAATCCTTTCTTTGTCGTCACCTGATTAGCCCATATAAAACGACCTTGAATCCGGATTGCTTTGGTTGCCAAGTCCGCAACTGACTGCTGGCCAGCAATCATGTTTTCCTGCATGTAAGCGAACAGTTCTGTAATCAAAGCAATATTCTCGTTAGTGTTTTTAATAGAGTAACTAGAGAAAACTGCCTTACCTGGAACGTTGTCAATCACTCGCTCGGTTTCCGCGGTATGTGCCATTTCAATCTGCTTCTTTCGAAGCTTCTTCAGTGGTGACATCGGCTTCAGGTCGTCGTTGCGTGGTTGAGCTGCGTTTCTTGGCCATCTTTGAGGCATTGGTGCTGCGGGAGCTGCGATCTAGACAAAATTCTGGAATGTGAGAGAATGAGCCCGTCAGAGTGGTCGGAGGAATGATATCTAGGACGGTATTTGTATGAGAATGAAGGCTAGGTGACATTTGTGGTAATGCAACAAGGGACTTGAGACGGTTTTTTTTGTCATACGGTCGCATTGATACGCATGTGGTAATGCGACGACGAGCATGGACGGTTTTTTGTTTGTTTGTCATTGAAGAGCACCTGTTCGTGCAAATTCCTATGGATATCGAGGAGCAACGCCAACGTAATAGACTTGTTGATCGACGGTAATGCGACGACGAGCATGGACGGTTTTTTGTTTGTTTGTCATTGAAGAGCACCTGTTCGTGCTAATTCCTATGGATATCGAGGAGCAACGCCAACGTAATAGACTTGTTGATCGACATTATCGAAGTCGACAATCTGAATCAGCAAGATCAGAGCGGCTGAAAAAGCAAAGTGAATACGCCAGGTATAGAAGGCAGCAACAGATTAGAGACAATCGCAATGCGCCAGATTGGAAGGAGCGACCGCCGCTGTCTCCCATTGGTGCTGCAAAAAGAAGAAAGACTCACGTGGGTCTCTCGGGGCGAGTGGATTGGATTAGCGAGTGTGTGGTGTTTGTGATCGTTTTGTGCTGACAAAAAGAAAGCCAATTGATAGAATCAAGTGATGAGTGAATGATACGCCGGATGCGACTTCTTCTGGGAAGTGAAAGTGAAAATCTTCCTCCATTTCTCGCCGCTGATTACGATTGCTCAGTGCAAGCTCCTTCATTAAGTGGATTATTGCTGTCAAAGCGTGGAGTTACTACGGAGGGTAAATCGACCGAAATTGTTGTTTGTTTGGAGTGTAACAGAGTCTTTGCTGAGGTGAACTACCAAAATTTGCCATCGTAAATGGTTTCATCGTCGGTATGCTACCTTCACGTTTTGCTGACACTTCTGTGGTCGAGCGCTTCATGGTCCAGCCGGTGAGTGTGGTTACGATGTCTCGAGTAATGCGGGGGGGTCACATCGCTCGATTAGATCTCATTGTCTTGCATTTGATGCATCCCCTGGTCCACCAGCAACTATACTGCCACGTCGTCTGGAAAATATGACCACTTACCGAGATGTTCTTGCGGGACCATTTACAGATGAACAGCGAGCAACAGTGAAGAAAATTTATTGTATTCGGCGAGACCGAGTGGAGAATTTGCTTATGTACTTCAAGGAAGAAGTGAAAATTTGTCATTTCGCAGACATTGCTGTTGTCTGCAGTGATGTTGATGACAATGACGCAGTGGAGCACCTATTTCACGAGTCCACCGAAGAAGATATTGTCTCAGAGATTACAAGAGATCATGATCGAGTCACTGATGTGGCGGATGAAAGCCTTGACGATGAAGATGAAGTGATAGAAAGAAGAGTGTTTTTTTCGAAAATGCAAGTGAAACAAACGACTTTGATGAAGCTCGTGTGGATGATATCAGCGAAAATGTAGGATTCCGAAGAAGAACATTTGGAGTTACCCGACTCTATCTGGTCGTCGGCAGCGAAGGACAAAAGCTTGATGTCGTGGATGCGAGAAAACGGGTACGTTGGATTATTCTACATACTAATTATGAGCTGAAGATATTGTCAACATTACGCTAACATATTTACTTGTTACTGTGTTTTGCTCTATAGACACGGCGAAATTATTTGGACCCGACCCCACGTACAAGGGTCTTTACGATAGTCCATTTGGACCAAGTCGTAGTGTTCTCGAGGTTGCTGACGATCCTCTAGCGCTCTTCTTCTACTTCTTGCCTCCAAAACTGTGGAGCCAAATATCCGTGGAGAGTAACCGGTATCATACCCAGTTCATCCCGCTTCGAGCGATAAGGTCTAAGCAGTGTCGTAATGGTGGAGATATCAAAGATTTGGGCGAAATTCGGCGTCGTTTGACTCCAGTTCGAGATATTGAGTCATGGGAGGTGCTGCAAGTTATATGGCTCCTGATTGCTCGAATGCCGGTACCAATTCGAAAAGGGATCGCTGCCCATTGGTCTCTGAAGAAGGTGGGAGCTCTGCCGGGCAACAGATGCAGTCTATTCATGACAAAGAGCATATTCTTTCACATTATGGGCTATTTGCATTTCTCGAGCAACAAATCGCCCCGGGCGAAGCTGGACTGAGCGTGGAAGATCAGACCCGTGGTAGACGTTTTTCAGCGCACATTCGCGCGTGGCTACAAGCCACCACCTGTCATCAGTTTCGATGAGGCAACACTTCCATCGCGATCTAAATTCAACCCCACGCGTCAGTTCAATAAGGACAAGCCTCACAAGTGGGGAACGAAGGTTTTCGCCGCTGCTTGTGCCAAGACTGCGTACTGCATGAGGTGCGTGGATGTAACGATCGTGGAAGCTACGGCTTCCCCCTTTTTTGGACTAAGTCTTTATGTTGGATTAAAGTCAACATAAGATGTGGTTGGATGTCTTGTTTCACAACATTCGCTAACACATCATGTTATTTATCTTGTTTTATCGATGTACAGACTGGAAATCTACTGTGGAGCTAAAACCCACTTACGCATCCATGTACCGAAAGATAATAACGCAGGAGAAGCAGCGGTGGTTCGCAACATGGAGGCTCTGCTGCCACAGTCATCCAATTCTCCGTGGCGTCTAGTGGTCACTGATAGGTTTTATACATCTGTAAAGCTTGCGTTAGAGCTTCTACGTCGTCGTATGTACATCACGGGGACTATTCAAACAGATCGCGCAGGCTACGCTGCAAATGTGGTAACAGCGATGAAGAACAGAATGGTTAATAAGCGGAAAGTCATGGTGCCACCTCAGGGGGCGATCAAGTTGGCGCAGAACAAGAAGTTTCCACAGGTTACTGCAGCCATGTGGATGGACTGAATAAGCGGAAAGTCATGGTGCCACCTCAGGGGGCGATCAAGTTGGCGCAGAACAAGAAGTTTCCGCAGGTTACTGCAGCCATGTGGATGGACTGAAACCCAGTGCACATGTTGACAAGCGGTGGTAGCCGGCAAACCGGTACCGTGAGAAAGTGCTGCTTCATTGACCGTCAATTCTTATAAATGAGACTAATACTAACAACTGATGTACGTGCTTGCAGTTAGGTGCATGCAGCCGTTACCTGCTCCAGAGCTAGTTCGCGACTATCATCGGTGGGTGGGGGGCGTCGACGTTCATGATCAGCTCCGTATTCAGCGGTACAGCGTACAACTGTCCGTCGCACATGCCACGCGACTTGGTGCGCTAGATCCGCGGGCGTCAATCCGCAGCGATGATGGATGTCGTTCGAGATGATCACGTCTTGCATCCGATGACTGGTGGCTTGATCCGCAGGCGTCACTTGCGATCTGTAGGTGAGGGGCGTATGCACGGGTATCACATCCGCGCGCCCACTGCGCTGCTACAAAACGCGTAATACTACAAGACGTTGTTTCAGGGGCTACTGGATATGGCGTGCATCAACGCGTTTATCGTCTATCGCTACGACAAGAAGGAGAAAAACAAGCGGCCACCCAATCACTTTGCTTTCTTTGAAGAGCTGACGGAGCAGCTCCTGGCGATTGACTCTGCAGAGGCTTTCAGCGAAATCGAGGTAAGAGATATGTTTTACCGGCTCAACATATGCATTACGACTGTCTCCCTTTTTCAACATAAGAATAACTTACGCTAAAAATGGTGATTTACTTGTAGCATGCGACGTTGGCACGAGATCGCACGGCACCATCCCCATGTAGATCTGAAGCAAGTCAGCCACCTTCAGCTTTTGGCACGAGATCGCACGGCACCATCCCCATGTAGATCTGAAGCAAGTCAGCCACCTTCAGCTCTCGGAGTAGGTTTTGAGGACGGGCACCGTCTAGAGAACAACCCGGACACTCTGGTCGGCGACCAGAGGTTAAAGCAGCGGCATCGCCTGCAAAGTTTGTGCAGTTTTCAAGGTCAAGACAAGAAAATTTACGAAGTATTTCTGCCCAGATTGCTCTAAAGGCAACAGACGGTAATTGAATATTTCTATCAGCATTGGACTAGGTACTCTAAGTCTTCTAACTATGTTGTGTGCTTCCAGCAAATACTTGTGCAACGTCGTGCGCAAGGGATAAGACAAAACATGCTTCCAAATATGGCATGAAAAATGGAGCAACGGCAACGACATACCTCGACTACTCTTGCAGGACCACAAGGTCCGCGACCGAGCGCCTCCCTCGCGACCGAACAAGAAGCGGCGTCGCAGCAGGCAGGCAAGCAAAAGCGATGCTAAGGTATCATCAGATGGTGGTGAGGATCCTCATGATGAAAATGCTTGCGGGGACGATGCTGGCGATGGAGATGATGGCGACAATGCAGTGGGGGGGTAGATGGGAACAATACTGGCGAAGACGACGATGACGAAGAGGAGGAAGTTACTGGTAGGGCCGACGCTGACGAAGACGACAATGGCGAAGAGGAAGAAGTTTCTGGTAGGGCTGACGCTGGCGAAGACGACTAGTGGTGATGGGAAAGGAGTAGAAGGCACGTCTGTCTGTCGTAACTTGCAATCCATGGAGTCGTCTGCTGGACAAATGTAACTTTCTTCCGCAGATACAGCGCTACCGGACGTGTGCAACGAACTTGCAATCCATGGAGTCGTCTGCTGGACAAATGTAACTTTCTTCCGCAGATACAGCGCTACGTGTGCAACATTGCAAAACCGAGGCTCCCAGATAAACAGTGCAATCTATATGGGACGTCATATGGGAGTTGAAAGCTATATTTTACCTATATTACAGGGTTTAATGTTGGATATGTCTCGACTCTATTCAGCAGCACAGACTGCTCCCTGTCCTACCCCTCCTGCCAAATTCTGCAATTAGTTGTGACACATGCAAATTCCTATACTATCTTATGTTGGACCTCCAACATAAGGACCAAAATATACCCCCTACTTTTCGGTTGGGAACTAAGGGGTTAACGATTAAACTAACCCGCCAATCAGATTAGTGTCTCCACACAGTGACTGAATCGTGTCCGAAGCCTTCTGTGAGATCGATGGCGAGAAGGACAGTGAGAAAGAAAGTCTCGTCCGAATGTACAACACCACAGGCGTTAATTACTAGCACCCGCCGTCGCCCTGCGTTTGAGCTTCTATCTACCCGTACGCTAAACAAGTACTTCCTAACGCTTCAAAAAGTTATGGAGTGCATTATTAGGCATTATGACTTCAGACTTCCCCGCGTCAGTAAACATTACATTAAGGACGGTGTCATGCCATTCTCTATAGTCTGTGATGCCGCAGTGTACGCAACCGGAATCGCATTGTTGCAGACGATGCAATAAAACGTAGTGTAATCTGTCAATAATATACACATAATTATTACTCTCTTAAGTACGGCTTTTTGATTGGTCGAATTAGCAGCTGTTATTTAAACATGCGCCGTTTCAGCTTAATAGCATAGAAATCCTTGGTTTTTGATTTGCTTTTTACTGCTCTTTTGAGTCTAACGGCTGGACAACGCTTTCGCCGTATGGAAGTTGTTACTAATTTCGTCTAATTTCGGTAAAAACTAGCGTGGTTTCGCAAAAAAAAACTAAATCGCATCTAATGGGCCTTTAAACTAGTGGTAGTTAGCCCTCAGGCGTTGTTATGTGGGATGCAAAAATACGATGGTACAGGTCACACCCACAGCTTTGGTTTAAGGTGCTGAGATCTCGAAACGGGTTACTTTAGAGTACAAACTATGGACGCCAGAATGAAGTGTACATTCTTAACTAGGCCAGGTCACACCCACAGCTTTGGTTTAAGGTGCTGAGATCTCGAAACGGGTTACTTTAGAGTACAAAATATGGACGCCAGAATGAAGTGTACATTCTTAACTAGGCCCGAGAAGTACATTTAACGAGGCGAGTTACCTGTACGTGCCAACTATAATTCCATGTTAATTTTCAAATACCATGATTGAGCAGAGTTTTACATGTTGTCACCGTAAAAAGGTAACACGTTTCTCTTATCATAACCAGCTACCAACGTTCTGACTTGAACATCGCTCATCTGATTGGCGACTCAGTATTCCTAACTGAAACCAAGTCAATAATTAATGTGTGATCATTTAATCAGTATTGGAGCAACTCTTTAAATGGATGGAGTTGCCTTGCTGGTTCCCACAACATGTATGATATCTCACGTCGAATCCTACTGTAATGGGGGCCTTCCAAAACCGTGAGAAAAGTTTTTATGGAAGGTTTTTATGCGCGGTTTTATACGCACGAGATTGCCAATCAAAACAGAAAACTGTGCATGTGGCGTACCGAAACCGTTTGCTTCGGTCGGGTAGATTTGCCCCAAATCAATGAAGTATCTAGGTTGTTGTAGACTTGAGATGTGGATGCATTTTATGTGCGGACAAAAATAAGGAAAAATATTTATATTTAAAAAGATATTGAGGGGGGAAAGTCGCGTAGTGGCAACCACTTCGCTTTCACTCCCCCAAGTGCAGGATTTGCGATCTTCTAACTGTTGTATGAGCTTCATCCCCGAACTTATAATTCTGTGTGCCCTGGCGCAGACTCGATTCGCGACACGAGCCAGGTTAAAGTCGCTGCGTGCGCGACTAAAGGAGGAGAAAAAGCGCGACGAGTGGCGTCGTCTTGTGCGCGTCCGGCACTACCTCACCCTCGGAGTATTGAAAGACCCTTCGCAATATTCATGGGCGGACGCTTGGTCAGCTGGGACAGACGGAAACCTTTTAAATCTTACGGGGTGTCCAGGTGAGACGTAATGTTTGTTTGAACGTATGTTTAAGTTTTTTATTTTCCCTCAGAGATGCCTTTATTCAGTTACTCGGGCGATTCCAAGGGTATTACGAGATTCCAGTATACAATTCGAAGGTTGGGCATCCTAGACGTCTCCAGCACCATCACCAGGTGCTGGGGTTAATTTTGTGTTTCTACGTTGGCAGCATGCACAGAACGTCTCTGTGTCAGTCTTTCGGGGTGCCCCCGTCTACACTTGCTAGGGTACTAAACGACGCAGAGGGTTCCTTAGCTGCAGCCCTACGGGGTTTCCACCCAGGTACGATTGTTTGGCCTTCGCTGGCTAGACAACAAGATCTGTCGCGTCTCGTAACACGCTGACAGCCACTATTGCAGTTTACCTGGGGATTTCTAGATGGAAAGAACTACAAGGTAAGTCAAATATGCTGTTAAAGTTGTATATATTAAGTGCTAAAGTGGTTGCGAACCCAGGTGACGCAGCCTTCAAACCCGGACATTCAAAATGCACACTATAATGGGTGGCTTCACGGAGCTTGATAGGGCATCTGTACTTTGCGATCTCAACACACTCGACCCCGAAGTATCCGATACCTTATACTCGGAAATGGGGCGATCCTGGATAGTGGCAGCCTCTACAACCTTGGGATGGGAGTAGTTCCGGCCAGAGCGGAGCCAAGAAGACGTAACAGGATATTTGGGTTCACTGAAAGGGTGGCTCCTTATATTTTGTACATGCGATGGCGTAAGCATCTGAGATGCCTTCGCAAGTCGGGGTCTCTTGATATCTGAGGAGGGCGTAGGACTGCGTAGCCATACATAACACGTGTAATATACTCAGTTGACATTATGAAGACCGGTTTCCATACACAACTCACGATTCCGGTCCAATAGATGATACTGGGCCATGAGTTTCAAAGACGAGTGAACTCGGTGTCCGGGACAGTTTTCCTCGGCGTCCAGCCGATACCCTGTCGTCTGCAGGCCCCCGGGCAGCCGGAGTAAGCGGGGGAAGTCTAAATTGGGACGGCATGGCGCGATAGTAGGTTCTCGCTAGCCGCACAAGAACATTTACACGGGGTCAGCTATGAACTTGCTCGGACAGACTAAGTGTCTTGATAACTGAGTGCTGTACGAGTATCGTACCGTGGCGCTAAATGGGGCGGGAGGCCGAAGGCGGACGGAGGCGGGGGCGGGAGTTCGCGCACGTTATCTTGGCTGGTCCGCTTCCGCTCCGAAATATGACTGGAAAAGATATCGGGGCTTCAATTTGAAAAAGGTCGCTGTATAAGGGGCGATATAAGCCCATAATCGAATTCAGTTGAATTTTAATAAGGCTGCAAAAAAAAATGTTATTTGTGGACCACATTTGAATTTTATTGGGAACATGACTCGTTCCACTTGAACGTGCTGTGCATGATCTTCCATAACAAACAACCCGCCGAAGAAGTTTCGTCGATCTTGCGGTCGGACGAAATGCGAGCATTTCGAACATGCTCCTTAGCAGTAAGATCCCCGTCCGCGGTTTCTTCTTTGGGTAGACTACACTCAGCATCGTTGATACTTGCTTGCTATAATGACCCACGTTTCCTGGAACTCTTCGCCACTGTCGTCGGTGAGTAACTCTTGATTGGTCTATTTGAGGAGCCGCTCATGTTTGGCCTCGTGATTGTCCATAATCGTAATGTCGGAGACAGATTCTGGAGTGTGACTGGTTAAAACGACAACTCGTCCGGGAAAGCCACTGAAGCTTCAACCTTGAAGCCGTACAGCTTGTGCTTGTTGGCAAGTATTGCTTGGCTTCGTTGAAGATCCCTGCCGGACGATACGGGGGTTGTAACTAGACGTCCGTTTCATACAGAACATATGAAAGGTGAAGCTGTTGGCGTGTTAGCCAGCCGTCGCAGGTGGTCGAATTAGAGCTTTGGCGAGCACAGCGGCGACAAGTTCAAACACCTGATACATCATTTTTGTTTAAATGTTGGTGCCTTGTAGCCAAAATCCACGGCATGCTTCTGCCATGTGTCGTAGTACTTCAGCACGCATAGAAACATCATGAACGCGTCCGTGGGGGTGGTGGTCGACCCGCCCACGTCCAGTAGCCCAGTGGCTCGTGAGATCAGGATTAACGTAATCCCAGAGCAGATGGAACTCCGGGAACGTGGAGTTAGTCAGCGTGACAACCGGTCGGACCCCCCCCCTACTCTTGTACTGGAGATGATGTGTCCAGCGCGAAGCCCACAGGTAAGAACAGCATCAGGTATCCGACTAAGTGTCTGTACTCGTACAATGCTGTCTTTTTAACAGAGCGCGACGCGTACACGCGGGGTTTAGCTGTGAGCCAGTCGAACCAAATAGCCGTCATTGGTTGTGCCCCTTTCCGCTTCGCGCGTAAACCTGCTGGAGCCGATGAGGGTGGTAACTCACCTGCAAATGCTGCAACCGTGCTGTTTGGTGGTGTCGGCGCAGAGGTGTCCGTAAGCGTACGTAACTGGCATTCAACCGCTAACATCACGTTCGTCGAGCTGTTTGTTTTGCAGGATTAAGACCTCGATTTGGTGCGTCTGCTGTTTTATAAGGTCGACTACTGCGGCAAATTTGGCGTCTCCGTCGTCAGAAGGTGTAACAGGAAGATGAGGAGGCATGAATGCCTTGCGAATGGTCTGACTCCATGCTAGCAGCTCGTATTCGCCAATAGATCGTTCGCTCATGACTTCTCGCATCCTTTTGATGAGCGGGCTGTTGTCGCTCAGGAGCAGCATATCAGGGAAGTGCATGAAAAGTGTGAGCAGCCAGCACATCAGCGACTTCATCATCGAGGTTGAGCGTTGGATCAGCGAATGCTAAAGTATTCGCGAAGAGCAGTTTCTGAAATTTGTGTGCCCGGCCAAGGATTGGATAGCCGAGAGTAGCTAGGGATGGCAACCGCGCACCATCTTTCGGGTTCCAGCCGCTCAAAACACGGGAGACTTGCTGATCAGCTTGTGTTGTGCCGAGCATGTAACCAAAGTCTTTTTTCACCCGATCTAGCTGCCAGCCGCCACGCTCAATTATCCAATTCTCCGCCAGACTGCCGTTGTTCGCGTGCATAGCTCCCCCTCGGTGAAAGGAGTGCGATGTAAGTTCCGGTGTCAGTCGAATCGCTTTCATGCCCGCAATCTTTTTAACTCTAACCAGCAGCCTGTTAACATATGCTTGTGCGCCAGGAAGTGTGCGCTTAATGGATAATGTTTCTGTTTCCTCTACAGCCTGCTGGCTATCGTCGACTTCAAGGAGGTCAGCTCTGGTACATCCTCAACATTGTCCGAGCTACGTTTCGTCTCGCGGAACTGGGGGAACATGCGCTGAGTTGGCATGGTCTGCATCACGAGTGCTACAGCTACAGCATGGAGTGGACACGTAAAATAATTGGACGGGTCTTTGAACAAGGAGACGCCTTGGAGCAAGGCAGTCTTGACCCGTTTAAACTGGAGAAATAAAACCCCACCTAACACGAGCACGGAGGCTCTGTTAGACCAATTCTTATACAAGTACATCACACCAATAGCTCCGCTC
>JAIKVB010000156.1:0-39153 GCA_024679045.1 Phytophthora brassicae | reverse complement strand
CTCTCTGTCCAGTTCACTCGCCTCGGCATGATCGATCCAGTGGGGTTTTACGTGAAAACACTACTAAATATACTATTCCCCTGCACCAGTGAATGCGTCTGTCACTTGCATTGGATTCATCCCTAACCGCACCCCGTTTGTGTGAAAGTGTGCGGCTGTTACAATTCCTGGTACAAACTATTATGGCCAGTACAATAAAGGGAACTTGGAGAATTAGCGCTATTAATACCTCACGATTTGAAGCAATACCGGTACTTTCCGGCAAGCGTATTAATAGAATGATGCGTGTACAGTACCGGTACTTATTGTGGAAGTGTTATAATACGTGCAACGGTAAGGGTTTTTCCAGAACCAGTACTTATTTGTCTCAAACCAGTACCTGTTCCAAAGCCAGAACACTACCGTAGTAACTCAATGATTAAGATCCGATGTCACGATAGATGCAGGTTTTGCAGGACATGTAGCCGCAAAATCAGCACATGCAGGAGCCACACGAGGAATGAATACACAGAAGGACGCGTAGATAACTACGAGCGCAACAGAAGCAGGGGAGGGCGACAACTTCGCTGTCTTTCGTACAAATCCATCGTGTTGAAGCGATCGATTGATATGAGGATGACACAAAGTACGAACTTGCAATCTAAAGAAGTCATGGATTTTGCATAAGTACGAATAGGTACTGGTTTTGAGACGATGGGGCCAAATAAGTACTGGTTTTGGGAAAAGCCCCAACGGTAAGTATTACACGTATTAATACCTAAGAAAATGAAACGCTTCTTAAAACAAAGTGAGAATTTCCAAAATCAAAACAAGAAATGTTAAAACTAGAAACCCTTGAGTACCGGTGTCCTACCGTAGTGAGAAAAAAAAAACGTTACTAATACCGGTTTATATTTTTTTTAAACATGTAAATACCGGTAAGCTTAGCTGACTTTTTGTGTTGTTGGAAACAAACAATATATCTTTGGCAGTGACGAGGATCGCCGTAGCAAAGCCGAGCGGGCTGCCCGTGATTTGTGCTCTGTATTTATGTAGGCGAATCCTGCGTTGAACGCACCTGCGCAAGGACCCATCGCCTTATCCACAAGTTATTTTGCCGGTCGGATGTTCTGGTCAGTCCCGTATGAGTCATACTATGAGGTATTATTAATACCGGTACCTTCTGTCTCGAGGTCTTCCAATATAAACAAAACAGAAATGCACATACCGAACCCCTGTGTTTGCCGTGTTATAATAAGTCGAGGGCGTGGCGTTCGTTTTGACCTGCTGTCATGCAAGTCAGAAGTGAGAACCCGGAAAGTGAAAAGCCAGATCATGTCGTTTTGACCTGCTGTCATGCAAGTCAGAAGTGAGAACCCGGAAAGTGAAAAGCCAGATCATGCGGCGCATCAACCTCAGATGTCGCCATTAACTTTGCTCTCAAAGCCACCATTGCCCATAACCCTTTCTTCCTTCATCAAAACACAACAACATAACTTTGCTCTCAAAGCCACCATTGCCCATAACCCTTTCTTCCTTCATCAAAACACAACAACAACCTTTCTTGCAGCTATGGAGCTTCGTACCGGTCTCATGACTGTCGTTCTGCTTCATACGTCGTATGCAGCTGGCGAATCGGTTCATTTCTTCGTGGAGGCGAACTTCGGCCTCTCCGGTGGTCACTGGGTTTACCGTTTTAGCAAGTCGCAGTTCTGCATCAACCTGGGAATCTTCGATAACAAGGTGTCATCGGCGCAGTGGGAAGGCTTGCCGCAGACCGGAAGCTTCCCGAATAGTCAGGCCTTTGTTGCCTTCTATACGGGCGCAAACTGCAACGGAACCGTGCGTAAATGGCCAACCGTCGAGAAAAACTTCCCCACGAACTTTGCGCTCGATGATATCGACGACCAGATTTCGTCTTTCATGGTCTGGGAGACCAGCGACGAGGTCCACGGAATTGCTCCAGACCCAAGATTCTTTGCGCATTATTAATAAGAGGGTTCTTGCAGTAATCGCTGTCAGATTGTCCACCAAAGATATTTGTGATATTAGGAGGACCTCATGTTAAGGCGCCGCCCGTATGAAGCACTTCAACATGCACCTGCTACATTTAATGAAACAGCTTCGGGTAGCGTTTAAATAGTGCGCTTTCTATTCATCAAAAACTACAAATATACATACCCTTTTTGGAAGTAGATTGAATACCTAAATCGTGACAACGGCGTCTCACTTCACCACTTCAACTTTGCTTTGTCAACGTGCCGTCACTTCCGGAAACGCTCTTCACCGCCTACTATGGTCAACTTATCATTGCTGCAGCAGCTCCCCACTCTTCGCGCACTGATCGTCCGTCTCTGGATGGATCCGGGACGTCGTCGCAGCTTCCTGCGTTGGGTCTTCGCTGGATCCAGCGGTGGACTCGTCCTTTTACTGCTGTTGGAGGGGACTCGTGGTTTCTGCCGCACTCCGTTTGAGACGGCCAAGTTGCTGACCGCCATTTCCTGGACGTTGTGTAAGATTATAGTGCAGTTCGTGGCTCGCGGTTTTAAGCCCAAGTTCCCCAAGTGGACGCTGCGCTACGAGCTGCTACACGGACTCATGCGCACGGCCGCGAGCATGTTCGGCGAGCGGATTGTTGACGTGCAACATGCCCGCACGATCCGCCATCACACGGCCGTGTTCGGAACGATTTTGGGCTGGATTGCACGCTGGTACCATGGGCTGCGTCTTGAAAGCGTGAAGCTCAACGGACTCGAGCACCTTTGGCTCAAGTCCAAGCCAACGGTAGAGAGCAGAGGTCAAGGCAATCCCAAACGACTGGTGGTGCTCTTCTACCATGGAGGGGGCTACGCTGTATTGAGTCCTAGGATGTACATCTCCTTCTGCAGTGCATTGGCCGGTGCCATTAAGCAGGAACTCATCTCGCAAGGAGCTGAGAAAGACATTGAGGTGGATATTTTTCTTGCAAACTACCGTAAATTACCCGAGTATCAGTTTCCAGTGCCAGCGGAAGATGCAGTAGGTATGTACGAGTACCTGCTGCAACATGAGAAACTGGATCCCTCGCAGATTATCCTAGCAGGAGATAGCGCAGGTGGAGGTCTTGTGATGTCGACGTTGCTTCGTGTTCGCGATGGAACCTCTAGCTGGAAATCGAGACTCCCGCTGCCTCTTGCGGCTATTCTCGCGTGTCCACTTGCTGATCTCACCGGGGACGAAGACGAAATCGGTAGTCAACACTGTGTGCTTCCGCTCAACATGGCGGCTGCGAGTGTTCTTTCATACCATCCAACGCATGACGACCCGAGCACATGGGCCGACGCCTCTCCTGTCCACTGCGACCTGCAAGGTTTACCTCCTGTCTTCCTGCAAGCTGCTAAGCTTGACACGTTGCTCCAGCATTCTTTGCGCCTTGCGGCAAAAGCTGAAGCTGATGGTGTTACTAACTGGGAACTAGATCTGCATGACGGTGTGCCGCATGTCTTTATGGTGATTCCAGGCTGCGTATTGCCCTATGCCCGTGTTGGTGTCCAGAAAATGGCAGCGTTTGCAGCGAAACAGTTCTTAAAAGGACCCACGGAGGACATCAAGGCTGCCAACAAAGCGCTAAGAGACACTGCCAAACCTGAGATGGGTATCCATGGCGTAGATATCGCCGAGAACGTGCCGTCCGCAGCCGCGTAGTTTCCAAAAGTTCACATTTTCTATTTGGCATCAGAAACTTCGGGAGCTCAATTTATATTTTTTGGGATACTATATGAGGCACCGGGAAACAAAATGATACTAATATATATTATATAATTGGGTTTTCTAGCGTTACCCCGCTGCGATTGTAGCAACGTCATGTACAGTGATAGTAGTTGTACCCTGTCTAAAACTCGACATTGATGGGTTGGTCTGCGGCGGCAGCATGCATGACAAACTTTGTCAGCGTTTCGAACCGACAGTAAAAAACTTCTAGGGATTGTGGTGGTTCGCTGAAAACGTGTCTGGTAGCGGACGGCTGAACCTTGACACGCTTGATGACTGCATGCGGAGCGAGGGAATGAATTGCAGACGTTGCAGCCATGTCCGTCTCGTTGGCGCACAGAGCCACCACACTGATTCTCCCCAATGTACTGCGCTTCAGCAACGTCTCCGCAACGTCCTCACTCATCTGACACAGGTGTTCGATGATCGCAGTGCGCAGTACATTGACTTTCCAATGTTTTATCTCTTGAGCTGATAGATGCGTGTCAGGGGTCCCCACAACGTAAATTCCTGTCTTGGCGTTGCGTAAAGCCGATGTGAGACGTGGGAAGAAGAGACCACTGACCAACTCAACGTAGCCGGTAGTATACTCACTTACGATAAACACAGGTCCTTTAATAGACCGCACGGTCTCCGCTAGCAGCTCCATGACTCGGTCTTCGATTGCCGCCATAGCTTGAACAAGTGGTGGCAAGCTGCGGCACCTCGTGACTGCGCCTTCAATCGTCGCAATATCTTTGCCAAGCGAAAGGTTTTGAACCATCCATTCCATGGGAACGAGCAGGTTCTCCCAGTTCATTACAGCCATTTGTGCCTTGACGAGAGTTGGCTTGCGGTCAGTCTTAGGTGCGTTAGCTCGACCAGTGTGCGGTCTAGCAACGCGCGGCGAATAATACGAAGATACACGAGTGCGAGAGGCCATGGTGAATGGATAGAGACGTAATGGGGCAATGCTGGTAGATCTGCAAATGAGCAGATTTACCAGCAGTCTTCAATGCTCCACCTTCACTCTGCGAATAGCTTCAACTTAAAGACCTTCACTCATTACGTCAACTAGAAAGTCGTTTTATCAGCCAATGAGATCGTAACATCAAGAGTCGGTCTGAAAAATAAATTTGTCAAGATGTGGAGAAGAAGAACTCTCAGTATCTGGCTCATATTGGGCAGACTATGATAATTACGTGCTGCCGCTGCTATTTGAGACGGTTACATCATTAGATGAAGTGGGCAAGCAAATTATCGCCAGCTAACACCCTGACAATCGCTAGAAAAATGTGCAGTCGGTTCATGAAATTAGTGAGGTATAGTAAGCTGCCGCTGCTATTTGAGACGGTTACATCATTAGATGAAGTGGGCAAGCAAATTATCGCCAGCTCACACCCTGACAATCGCTAGAAAAATGTGCAGTCGGTTCATGAAATTAGTGAGGTATAGTAAACTAATAAATGGATTGGCCTCGTAGTCAGCACGCGGCTCTTAGCGCCGATCAGACCTCCGACCTTCAGTTTTATTCATACTTATCATGCCCAAACTTGCAGCCATAAGCAAAGGAGAGGCTGTTCGACTGACATGGTTAGTTTGCACCAGGTAACTTACGGCTCATACAGCTTTCTAATGCTGAATGCGAAAGTATCGTTTTGTCCTCATTTTACTTGCAGGACACCGTGTTCCCTGCAATCCCACAGAGACTTTATATTCGGTCGTTCAGCACCCGCCGATCAAAAAATACCCCGGGCGAGCTGCTCATACCGGTACATGCAGTCAGCCCGCAGTTCAAATCCCACGGGCGCATGAGCAATCCATCTCGCTGCAACGTACTTGCGGTGTTGGTGCTTGGGTTGGCTACTTCAAATCCCAAGCCCATGATGCTGTCCAATCAGCGCGCATAAATCTCATGCCACATCACCGGCACACAGATCGTTTCACTTTCGAATCTCTCTCCTGCCCAATAGTGTATGTTTAGTACCCTCTTTAAGCTTATGGCTACCGCTAATGTGCTCGTTTCTATGTGCATACTTTATAGTCATGTTTGCCTCCTGTATATACTGATACATAGACTTCAATATTAATATCACATCATATACTATGCATTTCCAGGGGTAAAATCTTCTGCTTGGATTCACGGAGCTCCAACTCCACCAGCTCAGTCACTTTGTCATTCGCCTTCAGCTCCGCAAGACACCACCCCTTACCACAATGCTTGCCCGCACGTCCGCTCTGCGTCGTGCGGTTTCAAACGCCACCGGTGCTGCCCGCAACGCCAGCACCATCCAGTCCATCCACGCGCGTGAGATCATCGACAGCCGCGGAAACCCCACGGTGGAGGTGGATCTGACGCTCTCTGGCAGCTCCGAGATCTTCCGCGCGTCGGTTCCTTCGGGCGCTTCGACGGGAATCCATGAGGCTGTGGAGCTGCGTGATGGTGGCAAGCGTTACGCCGGCAAGGGCGTCCAGCAGGCCGTGAATAACGTGAAGAACGTACTCGCTCCCAAGCTCCTTGGAGCCGACCCATCGAAGCAGCGCGACATTGACAACCTTATGCGCGAGCTCGACGGCACTGAGAACAAGGGTAAGCTCGGCGCCAACGCCATCCTGGGCGTGTCGCTGGCGGTGGCCAAGGCTGGAGCTGCTGCCAAGGGAGTTCCGCTCTACCAGCACTTTGCTGACCTTATCGGCAACAAGAACCTGGTGCTGCCCGTGCCCAGCTTCAACGTCATTAACGGTGGCTCACACGCCGGCAACAAACTGGCCTTCCAGGAGTTCATGCTGCTACCCACGGGTGCCGAAAGCTTCTCGGAGGCCATGATGATGGGCTGCGAGGTGTACCACGAGTTGAAGAGCGTCATCAAGAAGAAATACGGTCAGGATGCTACCAATGTGGGTGACGAGGGAGGATTCGCCCCTAACATTCAGAGCAACCGCGAAGGTGTGGAGCTCCTGATGACGGCCATTGGCCGTGCCGGATACGACGGAAAGATTGGCATCGGAATGGATGTCGCGTCGTCCGAGTTCCTGACCAAGGAGGGCAAGTACGACCTTGACTTTAAGACGGAGGGCTCCACGGAGCTGCTCACGGGTGAGGAATTGGGCCAGCTCTACAAGGACCTGGCCAAGGAGTTCCCGATCATTAGCATTGAGGACCCGTTTGACCAGGACGACTGGACCCACTACTCGTCCTTCACTGCCAGCATTGGTGAAAAGGTGCAGGTTGTGGGTGACGACTTGCTGTGCACCAACCCCAAGCGCATTGCAACTGCCCTTGACAAGAAGGCTTGCAACGCCCTCCTGCTCAAGGTGAACCAGATCGGCAGTGTGACGGAAAGCGTAGACGCCGTGGCTCTTGCCCAGAAGAACGGATGGGGCGTCATGACGTCGCACCGCAGCGGTGAGACTGAGGACTCGTACATTGCCGATCTGGCCGTGGGTCTGTCCACCGGTCAGATCAAGACGGGAGCCCCGTGCCGCTCGGAGCGTCTGGCTAAGTACAACCAGCTACTTCGTATCGAGGAGGCCCTCGGCAGCGACGCCAAGTACGCTGGCGTGCACTTCCGCAACCCTTCCAAGATGTAATTGGTTTAAGGAAACATTACTACAAATGTATTAAGACGAGTAGGATTCACCAAACGCATGACGGCGATAGTTTACTGTAGTTAGCCAGAGCGATTCAGTGCCAGTTCGTGGGTGTTCAGAAGAAATAGAGTCACCCTGGTGTGGGTTTGTTCTCCTCTCTGCTATTGTTGTGTATACTGCACGATCATGGGACGTTTTTATATGTTGAAGTTGGGTTGTGTGCACTTTTCACGAAATAATGTGCCAAACACAAACTGACGGAGCATTACTGCTTCAGTTTCAGCATGGGACAAGTCTAGGTATCATGTCAGAATTGCGATGCCTTCTAAGATGACATGTATTATGCCGGACATGAACAGTACATTAACTGTTGAATTTTAGCAACCATCGCTTGAAGCAAGCAGATCGTCTCCGTAATGGAGTGAGCCCAACACACAAGTCGAGGGCACCAACTGTTGTTTGGCACTGGGTTCATCCGGCGGTGTAAACACTAGAAACCTCTTGAAAATTTGGCCTTGCGGAGAGTCGACCTGCACCTGTTCTAGGTGCCATACGCCGACAGGCGCCTCTATCCTAAATACTACGTATACCCGCCATCTGCATGGAGTTTGTGAGAAATGCTTGACTTTGTAAACCGGCCAGCCGGCTGGCTTCGAAGCAACGGGCGAACTTTGTTGACGCCGACTCGCAATTGTCGCGGTGATGGCCATCATCTCCACCGCCCCTATTGTTAATGTACCGGTAACAAAATCATGTCTTGGCGCTCCCTGAAATGGTGCTGGTCTTTGCTCGCGGTCTTGCCAGCCATGGAACTGCTCGATGCCGCGACCAAAAGCCGACCTCGAAGCTGCGGCGATGGCTGTTGCACCCGAGCAAACGACGCGGCCACTATTTGCCGCCCACCAACTGTAGATTTTGGACCTTTTACACGGCTGTCGCATTTTCACCTCTAGGCGCTATTGCGATTTTCCAGCATCTCGTGATATTTGGCGAGTGCCGTACTTAGTATGCCCTCGCCGTCGAGCTCGTATCGAGCTCCATAACTTCATGAACCAGGTAAATGATCGCAGACAGACGAACATTATTCACCGCCGTCGCGTTGTTGGGCCTCGACAGTTAGAAACTGCCCTACAGTCTTTAGAGCGTAGGCAACCGCGCAGCGTTGTACTTGCCGTTCGTGGCGCTGGCGAGAAAAGGCCGGTCAGGGATAGTCCGAAAGTGGTGGCTGCATCTAACAACGGAGATATGCAGCTCAACTCATTGTAATTGCAAGGTTAGTTGGCGTACGGGTTGCCCCGCTTCATGAGAACCTCAGCAGAGAGTAAGAAACCTGCAAGCTATTGCCATTTTTGTCATTTCACGGAAAAATCCAGACAAAGTACTATAATCGCACCTAGAACGCATCATAGTGAAATCAAGAGTGAACCCGCTCCTTCCGCGTCCTAGGGTTGCAGCGTTCAGCGCCGGGGCGGTGACCGTGGCTTCCGTTTTTCTCGTCGGGCCATTCATCGTTCTCTGTCGCAGCAGTGACTACGTTTTAGCCCATTGCCGGTGCTTAATTAAAAAAACCGGACGTAAGAGCAGATCCCGAGCAGCTCCGTTACGCGCGAGCCTATCGATCGATTGCATGATGGACCACAACGACAGCTTCGCAGACTCGAGCACTTCCGAGTTCCCCATTCTCGGAGACACCGTGTCTCCCGTCACGCCCGACGGCCACCCGAACATGAGAAGCAGCAGCTTTAGCCCCAGCAAGCGCAAACTGGCGCATTCGCCACTGTCGCAGACGCAGTCGTCGTCTTCGTCGTCTCTCGTGGCAACCAACTCGCTCACGGACCGCCTCACGATGATGAACATCCCAACGCAGGACCTCATGGGCGCCGTGTTCTACGGCTGGCTCTGGAAACGTGGTCAGTCGTTTAAGACGTGGAAGAAGCGCTTCTTCTTGTTGAATGGGGCTGCACTCACCTACTACACGCAGTGCTGCGTCATTGCTTCTGATGTGTTAGGAGGAGGTACCCATTGCCTCGATCTGCCCGTTCGCGGAGGGCTACGCATTGCCAAGGTCGAACTATCAGACATGACGAGTTTTGGACTCAAGATCACGAGCTCTAGTGGTCGCGTGCTTTACGTGCAGGCAGGGGACCAAAATGCACGTACTCAGTGGCTAAAGGTGCTGCAAGATGCACCCAAAGCGAGGGGAGAAATGATAGGAGCTTCTCTGAGACGAACCATGGCCAGTGATCTGTCCACACAGCCTTCATATGAACCAGAGGGCGGCTCGCCCTACCAACACATGGCTATGAGCGTGCTGAGTAGTGAGGATGACGACGACATGCAGGACTGTGATATGCAGGGCTACTTGTATGTGCGAGGAGGACTGTTGTATGGTTGGAAGAAGCGCTATGTGACGCTCACAGACGGCCGACTGACCGTCCGACGCAGTCGTACACAGCGCAGTTCGGACCTGCAGGAGGCGGACAAGGCGTTCGAGGTGCTATCGGCGGTGACCTGGAACGGCCGCGATCACGGCATGTGCATCCGTCTGGGGAACCACAAGAATTTATTCGTATACGCCGAGAACGACGCCGACGCGTCCATGTGGCTGACTGCACTCAAGAGTTGCTAAGAAGAGATGAAGCTGCTAGCCGTTGGAGCTGCGAAGTGAAGCAGCCCACAATGTTGAAGGCCCATACAGACAGCCTTCATTTACACCCGCTAAATTATTAGAGATCGCTCTGCGATAATTATGACGAAATCCAAACCATATCCGACCCGCCATTGTGGCGGATATTTTTAATCCTTTCATTATCTGCAAAGCTGATGCTGCAGCTCATCATCAAGCGTACATGTACCTGACGTCAAGCCTTTGACTCAAGGGCGACTGGAAACAGCCACGAAACGCCCGCCTCAAAGCTGAACCGAACACCAAAAACTTTGCTGGAGCAATTGGGACTTGAAAATGGATTTTCCCAGCGTTTGTGCCCGACGCACGACAGCAACGACGTCAACAGTCGGTGCATGGAGCAGCAAGTTGCCATCATCAAAAGTCAATTCTGTAGTGTATCCCAACACCAATATTGTGAATTCCGTCCAAATTTGCACATTTTGGGCGGTTCACCGAATCGCTCTCATACAAATTCAAGTCATTACACCGTTCACTCTAATTAGTCGTGCTTCGAAATTAGTCATGCTTCTGCCCTTTTTCGTGTCACCTCATCCGACAAAAAAATCGTAAAGAACTCAAAAGAGCGTAAATACGGTGGATTTGAGTATATCACGGCAAGCCGAAGCAAATCATGGTCTTGTATTACACAACAAACAAGAAGTGTTGTAGCAAAAGCTGATTAAAAGTTCGGTTTGTGCCAAGAAAAATCGTAAACCATTACATATATATGTATTAGTCATGGCACGACTAATTAGAGTGAACGGTGTAGTGGAATCGCCCAAGTGGACGAACATAATATGTCGAATTCAAGTCATTAGTGGAATCGCCCAAGTGGACGAACATAATATGTCGAATTATGTTCTCATTCGTACTCAATAATGAAGTATACAGATTGTATACACTTGCGCAATTAAGGGGCGATTGATTCGAAGAACCGCGCAATGAAATTTCGAGTAGAAAGCAAAATACCATGTTTAAAACATAATGTATCCATTCCATCCACACGCTTTTAACCTCTAAAAACACGTTCCCGCAGCCGCCATGTCTCGCTCGGCTCTCACCCGCCATGCGCTGCAGAAGTCTCTTCGCGGACAGACCGCGCTTGATCAGCCGCACGAGGAGACCGAGCGTCGTGTTAAGCAGGACGAACTGCCCGTGTACGTGCTCTTTAGTGCTTCTAGCTCCCTCGAGAATGCGAGTTATTTCATTTAACCTTTCTATTGATTCTCGATTCAGCTACGGCAACGACACGACTTACAACCTTAACACGCTGCTGCACCAGAACATCCTTCAATCCGCTTACTTCCACGAACTTTTCAAACTGAAGACGTATCACGAAGTGGTGGATGAGATCTACTACCGAGTGGACCATGCGGGTCCGTGAAGGGTTATTCAACTTTTATACGTTTCTTATATAGCGAGACTAACCTTCGTTATTCTTTACTTGTAGAGCCCTGGTCCCCTGGTACCGCGCGCATCCCGTCCAGTTGCTTCTGCCTCCTGCAGAAGTTCTTTGTGATGCGGCTTACTCGCAAGCAGATGCAGGGTTTACTGCGGCACACGGTAAGTGAGATAGGTTAAATTTTTGAGAAGGGTTATTAAATTTTGGTGGGTAATGTAGGACTCGCCGTACATCCGAGTGGTGGGTTTCCTGTATCTTCGCTTCACCTGCGACCCGGACGAGCTCTGGACGTGGTTCGAGCCGTTCCTGGAAGACCCAGAAGAATTTAACGCGTCAGCCAACCCAAGTTTGAAAACGTGAGTTGAGTGCTTGTTGTACCGCTCCAGGTGGTAAGAAAGACTGCTGCTACTGTGACGTGGTTTATCATTGCAGCATGCAGTCGTAAGTGGCGTACTGACTGTGAAATTTAATATTGTAGAACCATTGGGGAATGGCTTGTTAGCTTACTGGAAGGTACCGCTCCAGGTGGTAAGAAAGACTGCTGCTACTGTGACATAGTTTATCATTGCAGCATGCAGTCGTAAGTGGCGTACTGACTGTGAAATCTAATATTGTAGAACCGTTGGGGAATGGCTTGTTAGCTTACTGGAAAAGAACAATTACTTCGGTACTATTCTGCCTCGCATCCCGAAGAAGATCGAGGATGGAATTAAAGTCAAGGTGAGTATGTGGAGGTGCAGAAGGGAATTGCGGCGGAATTTACACTGGGGATGTGCCTCGTTGTTTGGTGGGGGTTACGCACAGCAATTTTCGAATTAGTTGATGGTAGAGGATATTTCTTGCTTGTCAAGTGTACTGACGGCCTTGCAAATTGTGATTTTATACGTGTTTTAGCTTCTTCTGTTCTCGAGAAAGATAGAACGCGCTAAGGAGAACTTGATGATCGTTGATCGCCTGAAACCTGGGATGAAAATTCGCGCGATGTACGCCGATGACGAAAATGAACCAGCGGTGGGATACAAAACATACAATATAGTGTTTAAGAACTTAGTTTTTGACACTCACAACAACTATTGTATACTTTGCTTCTAGATGTACGACGCTGTCATCGATTCGGTTGAAGAAGGCAACAAGTTTTGGGTAAGTTGAGGCTGTCGACATCATACCAGAAAACTGCCTGCAGTTGCTAATTCGTAAGTTGTTTGGACAGGTTTCGTTTCCGGCATACGGAAACACAGAGAAGGTGAGCCTTGGCGATATTGAGTTCGACAAGGGTAAGCAGCGCCGTGGACGTTCGCCTTCACCCACAGGACGCTCTCGCTCGCGGTCTCGTGGGCGAGATAGAGGAAAGGATCGTGATCGCCGTCGATCCAGATCTCGAGACCGTGGCAGCCGCAAAGACAGCGATTCACGACGTGGCAGCCGTCGTGACCACTCGCGATCACGTCCTCATCGTCGATCTCGAAGCAAGTCGCGATCGGCTTCACGAGACCGTCGTCGACGCAATTGCAGTCGAAGTCCGACGCGTAGCAAGACTGGGTAAGTGGGAGAATTGTAGGATGAAAGCGATTGCTATACTTACGCTATTTTTCTTGTGTGTGATGCTGCAGCAGCGACATCACCGGCGACTTGCTCCAGCAAGTGCGTGAGCGTGAACGCCGTAAGGCTGAAGCGGTTGGACGCGACTATGCCTCACGACCGGCCAGCTACAAGGGTTCACTGTCGCTCAAGCTAGATCGATGGACCACAAGGAAGCGCTCACGCAGCCCAGCGAAACGAGAGGAAGTGGTGGTGGTGCAGCCAGGTATGTCCAAGGGCGCGCGACGTCGCAGCAGCTCGCCTTCACCTGGAAAAGCGCGTGAGGTGGAGGAGCGCTTGAAAAAACTCCACGCGATGTACGGCGATGCGTCCATGAAACTTAAGGACGAGTAGAAGAGAGGAAGAGATATCGAGTCACGTTAACAACAGAGGGTACGCCGAGACTCATCTCTAAAGGTTTTTGGCTAGTGGGGCCTGGATACCACTTACACAGGATTAATACAGCAAGACTGGACAGCGGTTGGTGCGTGATGAGCTCCTGCAGATTTTCTTGGGTTGAAGGGGTCTCTTGTTATTGGAATTAAGATTGATGTATTTTTGTTCCAGTAGGTGACTTTCGCTTGCTTGGCTGGCAATCGTTTCCAGTCTATCAGTTGATTTTAGTACTCAGTCACTGATGATTTGGATATGGGAACGGTCGTATGTTAAACATCGTTTTTATCACTTTTCGCACCAAGCAAGAAGGCACGAAGAAGAACAAGACGATGACTGGGGTAACGCAAATGGTTTCGGATTCGGTGCGTGGTTAGAAAGGGCCTAGCGAGATACCCCGAGCAGTGCTGCCCTGCGCGAAGATGTTTTAAAGGCGAATGGGGAGGAACACCTCTAATTATGTTTGATCGTGTACTACATGTAGATGCGTCATGAATCCGATGAAAAAGAAGCAACAAGCACCCGACCGAGTGATAGCGAAAACGCATTGGACCTGCACTTTCTTCCTGTCAATGCCGCGAAGCTGACGCAGTCGTTGATTGGATTGAGTGACGAGCAGCGCCAAGTTCTTGAGCAAGAACTTAACTAAACTGACGAAGATTGTCTTTTGGTCCTTCGCTTTAATCCGAATTGGCAAGGTCAGGTTGCTGTCGAAACAGTTTGTGATGCTATAGCAACATTTGGAATGAGGAATAATGCACGTCGAGACAACGGAGAAAGTTGCCACAGATGGATTTTTCACTTCGACCATTATCAAGATCTTGGACAATGCAAGACTGCAATCAAATTAGCTCACCGTGAAGCATTTGCACTCTCGCCAGATGCAGTCAACGTCGCTGTGGACGCCGGCGCTGTCAGAGCTAATCTTCGCACAGAGCCGCTGGCTTATGGAGTCGTTATCAACAAGATCGCTATTCGTCAAGATGATGCAGGAGTTTTTGATTTTTTCTACTTGTAGCTCTTATAGTAACACGTAATGTAGAGTGTATTCGTACTGAAGTGGGGGTGACTTGGGTCTTTCTTGGTTCATCTTGTTAAACCTTACGTTCATACTTCGAAGTATTCACTCCCCAATCTGCAGCAGCGATCAGAGACAGGGTCGGAATTAAATATGGCAATTCAGTAATATATATTTATTTTCCCGCTAAAAGTATGTATTATTGGATTTGGCCGACTCCAATACAATATATAATTGGGCAATAATTGACAATATATATGACAAAAGTAAGCCTGAAAAGTAATGCAATAGTAAGCATTAAATTAACGTGGTCAATGCCCTTTAAATGTTTTAGACCAAGAACGAATTCGTATTTCGCTCGACTACTCGCTGATTAGTCAAGAAATCGGAAAGACCTGGCAATTAACCCAGTCAGCAGGCGCGCTCAATTCGCTGCATACAAGTTGCTGCAACTTGTAGAATACCAAATGTGCTCGTTGTCAAATATGGCAACTCTCTAACGGTAAAGTGACATTTTATTGACAGTTTATGTTTATGTTTTTTTAAGGTAGGAAGGTGAGTGAGTAGCTCGCGTCTCCAGGAAAAATCCAAGTGGATATCCACTTGGATAAGGTAATTCCTCCTCCACCACGGCCTACATTGCAGCCGGTAGTCGACTTGCCTCAAGACATCATCGGCGATGTCGAGCGTGCAGAGCTTGGGACGGTGTGGACCGTCGATCGGCGAGCCTTCATTCCTACTGGACTACCTATAAGGAAGGAAGAACAGGTAAACGATCATAAATTATATTTTAATTGCGGCAATATTTATTATTGGTATTGCACAAATTGCAATTTTTATTATTGAGTTGAATGCCCTCCAACCAGTATGATACTGTATTGGCGGACCTCTGATTCAGAGATAGAGGCGGATTATAAAAGGTACACCAAAGGACAAGGCAACGCGAAGCTAGCAATATGGTACCAGGGCACTTGCCGTCCTCCAGGCGGAGGACGGCAGACGCCAAGTGAAGTGAGTGGTGATCATCCCGGGAGGGCGGAAGTTGGAACCAGCAGCAACGAGGAGACGACGATGGTGGCGCAGGAATCCCAGCAGAAGGCAACCCAATCCCTCCCTCCTCAGGAGAAGAGAGGAATGGAGCTGGAGATGGAAGAGAAGGGACAACATCAGGACCATCAAGCGGAGAACGGTTGACAGGACCAGGGGGAAGAACAAGAAGCACGAAAACTCAACAGCCAGGACCAGGATGCCAGTCTCGTGGGACAGGAACAGGGTATGGCGGACCTTGGTCAAACGGTAACGGATGAATCTGGAGAACTCAGAGTGACGGAGGCGGAGATGTTCAATGCTCTCGTGGAGGACATGGTGGATTCTCCAAGCATAGGTCAAGTGGACGCGTGGTGCAAACCACTTTACAAGAACTGTTTACGGCATGTTATGATGCCATTTCTAAGCATAGTGATGCACTCCCAGTGAATCGCCAGCGGTTTCCCATTCTCACGGGGTAGAACTGACGATACTTCTCACGTTATTTGAGCAAGTATTTGCTCAAAGTAGTGGGACATTCCAAGGAATGAAAAAACTCGTCACAGTGATAACTAAGGAGCTACTCACGATGAAATGGACGTTTAAGGAGATTCTACGCAATCTCACGAGCCAGTACATGTGGGCGAACGCACCTGTGTTGAATCAATGGACGAAAGTACTCAAACGAGGTACCGATATCACTGCAATGTCGGCTGGGAGCAAGACGAAACAGGTGTATGAGAAATTTATGTTCAACCCAGCCCGGTACAGCAGTGAGGAAATTATACGACTCAAGGACCTCTGCGCGGTAGTCAAACCATCGTCGGGTCGATATCATGTCAGAGAGGGAACCGAAGATGAATGGAAAATCATTGTAGGCTTAGTCGAAGGACATGTAGCTTGCAGGAGGATTGCTACAGTTTGTACGATAAGTACTAAAAAGTGAGGAACGTCTACGTCTGCACTGCACGATTCAAGCACAAGTGGAGGGTGAATTGGTTTTGCAATTGGACCGCAACAGAAGTGTCAAGACGAGTCGGCAGACCATAACTGAAACGATTCTCGAATCGGCTGAGTTAGCCAGAGTGAACCTATAGGAACTACACCTCATGCTAGGACAGACCAAGACGATTAGTTACGATCAAGTAACTAAATCCATTCATTTTTTATGTCTTCACACGAGACAGCTAGCGGCATAAGGCGGTGCAAGTGCCTTATAGGGGCGGGATCTACAGGCTGCGTAATGCCCATCTGACAAGCAACGGGTCGATCTGGCAGCGGCAACAAGGAGGACTTGGATACCAGCATAGCAGACGGGTGGAGTACACAGTACAACTGCATAATCTCACGTGTTTCAACGACATCGGGAGAATAGTAGCGAATCTCAGAGATAAGATTTCAGTCGATTTCGACCTGAACGACATGGATACAAATACACGTGACTCGAGAACGTCGACGGTTTGGAGTTTAACTTTCAAACTAGCTGGTTGCCCAACCTTCTTCGACGGCATCGTGCGTATGTTATGTTTCGGTACGACTATCATAGTCAAGCATCCTAACGTGGGATATCGCTTGCAGTGTCTGCAATGTGGCAACATCGGGCACACTATGGCGCGCTGTAGCTTTACGGACGAACAATTACGAGGCCAGGTGCAATCGTAGTAACGGAGGGGACAACCGAGAGCTGGAGGATCTGGCCAAGCTATTCGCCAGCTTAGCCGAGCTGAAAACTACAGTAACGCAGCGACTACAATTGAAGCGGGTGGCGGACGTAACAACAAAGGCGGCGGTGACGCCCAGCCAGGGTAATGAGCCGACTCCAAAAGGAACCACGGCCGGAATACAGGGACGGGCTGGGACCCACATTTTTCCGACGGCAGAGCAGGGGGCTATGTTTCTGCATGTCCAACCGGACCCAGAACCAGTACCCAAACAACCGTGGACCAAGACGGCGATAAGGGGGGGATCACTCTGGGCGCATGAACCGGCGCGGGCGAAAAAACCCACACCAAGCCAGGATCGTTTGAAGTACTAGCCGAGGAGGACGAGGAGATCCAGGAGCAGGGTAACGAGACCAGAACGACCGAATCAGAACAGGCTGACGGCGTCGATCTCACAGCGGAAGAGCCAGCAACGCCAGCTCCAACTCTAGCAGTACCAGATGACGAGGAGCGTAAACGGAAAGGCCTGAGTCGGGGGAAAGCGCCAATATGTAAAGGACACATCCTTCTAACGCATAAACGGAAAGAACGTGGAGTATTTACTGAGCTCGCTAAAGCATCTACGAAGAGTACAAGGACGCCACTACCATTTGGTACCAAGGGCCAACAAGTATAGCCGATCTGGAGTATTAACTCGGAGTACGGGCGGTTAATACGCCAGCGACTGGTAACTGTATGGCCATGGCGGTGGTACAAGCAACAGTCGACGCGACATTCGACGGGCCAGAAAAAGTTTTAGAAGGCCTCACAGCGAGCTTAAAACGGGGCATCAAGTTCACAGGGCTTCTAAACCTGGAAGACCAAATGACTCATGACCACCGTGTCAATGCCTTAGTTAATACACGCAGAGCGTGGAGTGGGATGACCCGTAAGGAGTCTGCAGACCAACTGCGTTGGTTCCTCGAGAATTATACCAACAGCTCTTCAGACCGCACGGTCATCGTAAGTGACAATACATGGGGAGGAAGCGACACCATGGGGATGGCGGCCAACTTCTTGCAACGCGAAATTTATGTTGTCCAATTGGCGAAGACACAAGACGCACCCAAATGGGCCGGCCGTAAATTCGCGCCGACGGCAGTGACGCGAAACCGAAAGATAGTAGAGGTGGCGACTGAGCACCCACTGTCGATTATGGATTTACTGGATGAGATCACAGTTGGGAAAATAAAGCATCCTGACAGACCTCCACTTTTGGTACGATATTGGGGCCGGCATTATTCTGCGTTATTCATTCCGGGCGACAGATCACAATACCAGATCTTGACGACGATGCCTCGACCACCTCCTCGAGGGGTAAGCATGATATGGGTGATGAAATCGGCCACAACGACCTGACGCAGCCGGAAGAGCTCCGGACGCCGAGCGGCAGTCATCTTGACGACAAATCAATGGAGGAGCCTTGGGATCCCGCATCCTGGGACGGAAACGTGGATGAGCTGTGGGCACGAATGGACGGCGGATCGACTCATCATACCCTCAAACAAGCGATCTACAAACGGCTCACAACACAAGACCCGATAAGATACAGAGAGCTGCTAACATTTTTAGCTATCTCGACCAATCCCCCTCATTAGATGAAAAACAAACCCTCACAGCTGCAGTGGGTGGTGCACGAAACGAGAGCACCGAACGCGAAATCATGCAGAAGTATCAGATTTCACGGCCGGTTTTACAATTTTGGCAGACACAATTGACCCTTGAGGACAAAGCTCTGATTCAGCGAGATCATCACGGTCACGTGGAGGGATCGGAATCACAGGAGAGTATCATATCGGCGGATAGCTTATACTCCCCGAGCAGTCCTTCCCAAGAGAGCCCCGGTCCAGCGGTACAAACGACGGTATTGTCCTTAATATCCAGTAGTCGATGATGATGGGCATCCGACTCCAGCCCCACCTGCACCTCCAACTACGCCACCAATGTCGGGTGCGGACGGTCCCCCAAGAGTAAGGGAACGCGGTCATGTGTCCACACCGGGCGATCGAATATCAGCAAACAAACACAACGCTGCCATATTAAAGAAGGGCAAGAGTGATGACGTCATAAACCAGCTTACGTTCGACGGAGAGGATGAGAAGATGGACAGTCACGCTTGGGAAGAAGCCTGGGCGGCCCTGGAAGAAGATTGGTCGTACCCCGACCAGACTGCATTTCCCCACAGCCACCAGCACAACGTCAAAATGGCAACAGGTAGCCAGACAAGCGCCTGAACAACTTCTCTGACACGTGAAAAGCTTCCCCTTCACTGGGGAACTCTTACAAATTCTAGCTAAATCGGTGTTTGTCCAATGGACAATGTCCCGCAGGTGTGAGTGTCGTACGGCGGATTGGAGAATCTCAACAACGCGTGAAAGACAAATTAACGCACGACTGGCTTGCGAAGTGGATTACGAACACAAGACATCGGAGCAGAGCAACTCAACTCGCTCCCCGTGTGGATAACGCGGATGACTGGCGGAAGCTTCGGGAATTAAAGTATGGGCAGCTCACGCGAGCACCTAGCGAACCATCTCTATCGTTCCACCATCTCCTCGGCAGATGAATATGAACGCATGCAGGTATTACAGGAATCGACTCACACCGAGTTGGACCCCGTAAAGAGACAACAAGTAGACAAGAGCCTCGTCGCGCAAAACGTACGTGACTTAAAAACCGAGACGAGAATATATGGCAGCGTGGAGGCGGACCCCAGTCAGAGAGAGGCCACTCGCGTGGTGCCTACAAGAGACACACGTTGAGACCTTGGAGAAAGCAGACGAATTAGAGGAGATTTGGAGGGGATTACGGGGTCTACGTATTGGACCGCAGTGACGGCCAGTCGAATTGATCGCTTTTATGTGCCGGAGGAGTGGATTGCGAGCATTTGTGGGTCTCAGCCACAACGCCACCGCAATACTCGGATCATCAAGCGGTAACTCTGCATATACGTGTACCAGATCCAGAACCAGTCCCAGGTGGCCAGCGAAGAATCACCTACCTGATATGGACGAGCACACCGGATCGTGTGCTGGACGAACTGTTGAATGAAATGGACAATATGGGTATTGGTAGGGAGACAACAACAACAACGACCTGGGACGCGGACGTTATAGAGTGTGAAAATTGCATTAAAGCGGTAAACCGGCGAGAACGCCAGCGGCGCAAACGATTCCGGAATAAAGTGCTTGGCAAGGACGGAAACAACTCTTAACGCGACATCAGTGGATAGCCAATATGAAGGATGTCCGAGTTGGACCCCGCAAAGAGATAACAAGTAGACAAGAGCCTCGTCGCGCAAAACGTACGTGACTTAAAAACCGAGACGAGAATATATGGCAGCGTGGAGGCGGACCCCAGTCAGAGAGAGGCCACTCGCGTGGTGCCTACAAGAGACACACGTTGAGACCTTGGAGAAAGCAGACGAATTAGAGGAGATTTGGAGGGGATTACGGGGTCTACGTATTGGACCGCAGTGACGGCCAGTCGAATTGATCGCTTTTATGTGCCGGAGGAGTGGATTGTGACCATTTTGTGGGTCTCAGCCACAACGCCACCGCAATACTCGGATCATCAAGCGGTAACTCTGCATATGCGTGTACCAGATCCAGAACCAGTCCCAGGTGGCCAGCGAAGAATCACCTACCTGATATGGACGAGCACACCGGATCGTGTGCTGGACGAACTGTTGAATGAAATGGACAATATGGGTATTGGTAGGGAGACAACAACAACAACGACCTGGGACGCGGACGTTATAGAGTGTGAAAATTGCATTAAAGCGGTAAACCGGCGAGAACGCCAGCGGCGCAAACGATTCCGGAATAAAGTGCTTGGCAAGGACGGAAACAACTCTTAACGCGACATCAGTGGATAGCCAATATGAAGGATGTCCGAGTTGGACCCCGCAAAGAGATAACAAGTAGACAAGAGCCTCGTCGCGCAAAACGTACGTGACTTAAAACCCGAGACAAGAATAGATGGCAGCGTGGAAACGGACCCCAGTCAGAGAGAGGCCACTCGCGTGGTGCCTACAAGAGACACACGTTGAGACCTTGGAGAAAGCAGACGAATTAGAGGAGATTTGGAGGGGATTACGGGGTCTACGACATGACTCGATGTCGGCCCGACTATCACATTGGAGCACAGGATCGGGGGTGTCGGCTGGGGTGGCGATTCTGCTCACACCGGCCGCGGCGGTAAGATCGGTGTGTTTGAATAAGACAAGTGGGATGTAAGGACGATGGTATGATTATCGATGACATGACCGTGATGAACGTCTACGCTCCGAATGTGCGCTGTGAACGTGAAATTGTTTTTGAGGGGATCAACCGATGGATTTCCTCGCAGAATATTACTGTACTTCTAGAAGATTTCAATTGTGTGCAGAGCCCCCAACTTGACCGTCTAGGTAAGCGCTCGGCCAGTAGACCGGAGAGTCCAGCTTTAGGACGGGTACTTCGGGTGCACAAATTGACAGATGCCAGGTTGCTCAGGGATTATGCTGATGACGATACAGCGGATGATACAGTCGATCATTACACGTATTGGACCGCAGTGACGGCCAGTCGAATTGATCGCTTTTATGTGCCGGAGGAGTGGATTGTGACCATTTGTGGGTCTCAGCCACAACGCCACCGCAATACTCGGATCATCAAGCGGTAACTCTGCATATGCGTGTACCAGATCCAGAACCAGTCCCAGGTGGCCAGCGAAGAATCACCTACCTGATATGGACGAACACACCGGATCGTGTGCTGGACGAACTGTTGAATGAAATGGACAATATGGGTATTGGTAGGGAGACAACAACAACAACAACGACCTGGGACGCGGACGTTATAGAGTGTGGAAATTACATTAAGGCGGTAAACCGGCGAGAACGCCAGCGCCGCCAACGATTCCGGAATAAAGTGCTTGGCAAGGACGAAAACAACTCTTAACGCGACATCAGTGGATAGACAATATGGAGGATGTCCGAGCGGGCCAACTGACCCGGATAGGAGATCGGATAGAACGCTCGACGGAGAAACTACGGTGGTCGTATAAACGAGTCTCGAACTGGGAAAGAGACCAGCGAGTGACCCAAGTACGAGCCCGTCACGGCAGACCATTTGATAGGACGATGTCCACAGCCGACAAGTTTGCATCGGAATGGGCGACAATTCTAGGACGAAGTCACAGAACGATTCCAGACACAGAGCTGAGGTCGGCATTTCAAAAGTTCGCGACAATTCCGCCTGCTCAAAAAGTCACGAAAGCGGATAACGGAACTCTATTACGACCGATTACAGAGGCAGAAGTTCTCACAGCAATAACCAGTTAAGCCGACATAAAGCCGCTGGACAAGATGGGTTGAATAACGATTTCTATAGGGACTCATGGCGCCAGCACTGGTACGGGTCTGCAATCAACTTCTACACGGAGCTCCAATACCACACTCGTTTCTAGAGGCGTTAATTATACCGTTACGAAAAAGGGTGACTCTGACGACGCCATGGATTACCGCCCGATAGCGTTATTACCGACGAGCTGCAAAATAGTTGCCAAGGTCCTAGCAACGCGAGTTTAACTGGTCTTGCCGCGAGTCATTAGTGATTCCCAGCAGGATTTTGTGCATGGACGTCGAATACAAAAAAAACAGTCATGATGATGATGGCGCTGTTGTTAACTGCGATATCGGACCCGGAAAAAACAGCGGACAATAGTCTATGCATTTACTGCACGACTTCCGGAAAGCCTATGACACAACGGACAGGGACTTTCTATACGAAACGCTGAGGCAATTCGGTTTTGACGATGAATTTGTGGAATTAGTGAAGAAACTGCATACTGGCACTCAAGCGAGCTTTCTTGTAAACGGCCAGCTTTCGGAGCTGACACCGGTACACTAAGGTATCCGACAAGGCTGCCCCTTAGCACCTTTGCTCTTTTTACTCGTGGTAGAAATCTTGGACTGCGCTCGAGCAAGATCCGGCCTTACGGGGAATCCACATCCCGGGGACGGAGGCCGACACACACCTGTTTTCTGCATTCGTCGATGATTCCACGGTGTTCCTCGAACAGACATATCAAGTTGCATGGCCTTAGAGATCGTCAGACGATTCGGACCCTGTCGGGACTGCACGTACAACCCACTAAGAGCAAGTTAATTTTCCTGAACCGCGCGATCACTCAGACGAAGTACATGGGGATTGAGGTCGTACAAACGACGGACACGACGAGGTATCTAGGGTATGAAGTGGGAACCGGATCGTTGACCAATAAAAAATGGGCCCTTCGCATCCAAAAGATCCAACGACGATTGTTAACGGCGACTAAAGTAGCCACAAGTGTGGAGAACTGAATACTCATCCTGAACACCATCGTATTACCGTCGATACTGTTCACCGCAACGGTGTTTGAATTGCCCCCGTGGGCAGAAAAGGAGCTGCACAACCTGTACAAGAATTTCTTATGGGCGCACGCCAACAAGACAACGCGCAGTAAACACAAGGTCAATCCAGGTCTACTCGTCACTCCGCGAAATGCGGGGGGGATCGAACTGGCAGCAGTGTCGGTAGCGATCAAAGCTACCGACATTCCCATGGAGTGTACCGGAAACCACAGTAAATCACAGGATCGGTCATGCCCTCGGACGTCAGGCATTCAATCGTAGCAAAAAGGACTTAGAGAAACCGCTCCGACTAGTTTTCGACAGGCTCGAGACCAAGGCGATGCGTGACGAATGGCTGAAGGTGGCTATAAACCAGACTCCGAGACAAATCTGGGATCACCGTCACGGACTCACGTCGTATCAAGTTTGTACGGGGTATCGCATGGCGACATGACAGCTCAACCTTCACTACGAGGTACGTCTGGTCGACAACAGCTGCAGAATGACCGAGATATGTCAAGGTACTGCGGAAACAGTTCAACACCTATTCTGGGAATGACAATACGGTACGCCCAAGCGTTATGGACCCAACTGGTCAGCAGCTGGACCAAAGAACGAGCGTTGGTACAGAGAACCCGTCAATTTACTCATCCATGCGCTAACCTACGCATCTCAGTCATACCACATTATCGGCAGCGGCTCATTGAAGATCGCTTTCAAGACGACAACAAAAGAGTGGAAGCGACTTCGGCACATCTTAGCAACTATTTGTCAAACCTGGATCTGGATGGAGCGAACAGCGGTGGTGTACAGGGGAGCGACTCCATCGGTACTAGGCAGTACTCAGCGGTTCTGGACCGCAAGATCCGACAACTCCGGGCCATACCCAAACGCGACCGGCGTCAGGTAGAAACAGTCGTCCGTGGGGCTACGCTAAATGCCTGTATTCAACTTTTGGAACAGGAACCAAGAGGGCCCCCCTTATTTGCCAGGGACAGTCACGACCAGCCACCGGGCACACCGACGCTCACATCCTGGCTAAGGACATTCCAGAGATCTTGCACGTAATAAGTATGTAAATAGACAATCTGAACCTCTCTCTTTATCCGTTAGATACAAATTCCAGGACACCCAGGTTTCGGGACAGCAACATTTCGTGCTTCTTTTCGTCCATTTAACACGTCGTGTTACTTTAAACGACAGCTCATTATATAGCCAATTACAAGAGCTTTCGAATGGCACGCTTCTTGTGCGCAGGGTGGAAGAACCCACTGAGATTTGCGCCAAAACCTTCACGAGTCCCCTCAATTTTGCCTTCGTCGACAAGGAAAAGGACCCGCCGGGCGCGCGTGCTGCCCTACGAGCTGCAATGAGGGCAGTAAAATCAAAACAGATGTTCCTACGAGCCGCGGAGACCAGGTTCGGCGTCAGATAGAGCAAAATTCAACGCCGCACGTCGGGAGAAGTGAAGGCGATCTCGCGTAATGGACCACGGTTTTAGGGTTTGCTAGGGTTTACCTACTACGAAAAGGCTTACTAAGGTACTGTGTCCCGGAACCTGAACCGTCACTTCAAGCTATAGTGTAGGCAACCGATTCGACTCCGTTGAATAGGCTTGCTGCACCAAACCTGTATGGACAAACTAAGTTTTCCTTCCTCATAACGACGGCGGTGCTCGCACTGTCTAATTCCAAGTTCTTCACGCTAAAAGTGCAGCTCGACTGTCCCGGAACCTGAATCTAACGGATACTTCGAAGTATTTTATATTTATTGAAGTATTTTTTTATGAAAGCCACATAAAAGTTCCTAATTTCTAACTTACTTGTTAAGCAAATTCCTAAGGTTAGAAATTAGAAACACCACTCCACATATTTTTTTCTTCAATTTCCTATCTTGTCGCCATGGAGATCCAGTTGAACGCCGCGCCCACTGTAGACACCCCCCACTCCGTCTCCATGTCTTATCTCAGTAGATAAGTAGACAGTAGATTCTACTGTCTACAGACGCAAACACTCCTCGTGACGTATCGCAGTCGTTAGAATCATCGATTCCGTCTCACTCAGGTCTCTCAAGTCTCATGAATTCGCCTATGACCGGCGAACTTCAGGAAGAGGGACAATACTGCAACGCTAAATTACCAAAAACTGGAAAATGAGGTACTACACAAGATGCAGACGCAGTTGCGGCACTCTAGATGCCCTTATATGGGACGGACGATGGTGAATGGGGTTACCGTAGAACCTGTGCATTAATACCATTCTGTCGGAAACTACACAGGTTTTACGACTCGAGATTGTCTTCCCTTTCCCATTGTTCAAGAAGAAAGGCAAGAAGAAGAGCAAGAGATGACCGACGCGGCGCTTATAGATTCGGCGTCGATGCATGGAGATGAAGAGTCTGGAGAGCTTGATGCATTTACGCAAGTGGATGGAACCAACGCATCGGATCCGTACTTCCTTCCTGTCAATGCCGCGAAGCTGACGCAGTCGTTGATTGGATTGAGTGACGAGCAGCGTCAAGTTCTTGAGCAAGAACTTAATCAAACTGACGAAGATACTCTTTTGGTCCTTCGCTTCAATCCAAATTGGCAAGGTCAGGTTGCTGTCGAAACAGTTTGTGACGCTATAGCAACATTTGGAATGAGGAACAATGCACGTCGAGACAACGGAGAAGGTTGCCACAGATGGATTTTTCACTTTGACCATTATCACGATCTTGGACCATGCAAGACTGCTATCAGATTAGCTCACCCTGAAGCATTTGTACTCTCGCCACTTGCGATCAACCGCGCTGTGGCTGTTTTAGGCGACGCTACCAGAACTAATTTTCCAACAGAGCCGCTGGCATATGGAGTCGTCATCAACAAGATCGCTATTCGTCAAGATGATGCTGGGACATTCGATTTTTTCTACTTGTAGCTCGTCAGCGGATACAACCAACTGACTACTGCAACTACATGTAGCTCCACAACCACTTATCTTTATTAAACACGTTTAAAGCTTGATAGTGGAATGTAGCCATGTTACGAATCAAGATCTCGCTCGACTGACTGACTCCTGAAATCGACACGAAGCAGAAAAGCAACACGATGAGCACCGAACAAGAATTACAGTGGCGCCAACAGCGCGCAGATTTGTACGCAGAGCTTTACGAAAGCGGCAAGAAGGCTCTCAACCGCGAGTCTGTGCGCGCAACAAGGTACGTCTCAGTAAACAGGGAGGGCAAATACGTTTAATTGCCACTAATATCTTCTAACAGGGAAAACTTCACCTTGGAGGGCACATCACTCGAGTCCAGGCCATACGAGTTCTCAAACGAAGACGACGGGGTGGCGCTCATCTGCGCGCCGATCCCGCGCGAAATGTCGGAGCGCTGCCACGCCATTGGCAACGAGCTAACGAGTCTGTTGCCCCGCGAGCCCAAAACAGACAACGCAGTCGCCTGTGTCACGCCCCGTGAGCTCATGCACGTGACGCTGTTTCACACGTCGCACCCGGGGGATCTGGCCCCCAACGCTAGACTGCGTTTCCCTCAGGACGTGGCGCAGCTCAAGGCCATGTGTACGCGCTTTGCTCCGTTCCGAATGGCGCCTGCCAAGGTGCTAGTAGCGTCTTCTGGGGCCATCATTATGCTCTTCCAGTGCTTGTCGGAGATTAGTGAGGACGTCGTGAACGCTCACGCCGAGTTTTCGGTGGACCACATTCGCCACGTCGCCAAGACGACTTTCTCGTACGCCCCTACTACGGACACTCGAGTAATCATCCACGCGACTCTGGGGCGTGTGTTGTCGCCTGATGTGAGCGAAGAAGCACTGGCACGTCTGCGTGCTAAGTGCGACGCCGTGACCGCTGAGCTGGAAAAGGACCCACAGCCGGCGCTGTTCGATAAGCTCTGGTTTGTAGAGGAGACCCACAATCTGTCACCTAGAGGCCCCAAGACGGAGGTTCCGCTTCTCGGTGGTCAGTCTCGAAACGTAGATACTGTACCACGTGACTAACAACAGGTAAAGTGACCTGATATGTATATGATTATAAAGGTTAATTTTGTTTGACCCCTTCGTTACATCCAAACTGCTATCAATCGTATTTAGAATAGCAGGATATGCATTGTGGCACCGTTCGCAATACGTACAGTATCTGTGATCGGCATCACTAGTGAAAGGAGCCATATTGTCTCGCGTGTCTGGTGAGGAAATGATGGCTTCTTATCAGAATGCCGCCGTAGCGAATCCGGGTGCAGTCAATCAAGTACGGGTCACAGAGACATCCAGAAGAACATGACGGAACAAACGAAGCTACGATCCAGCTGGTATTACCCGACCGACCGGGACACTCGACTAGGATTCGGTATACTTAACACAAGATAATTGGTTGTCCCAACCCAACCAGCCGCAGAAGGGACGGCGTGTTGATCGAAGCTCGGTTCGCTGGTCGAATTCTTCTCTCTCGTTCGCTGGCGCTCTAACCCGCAGCCATAATGGCCATGCAAGACACCTTCCTCGCAGGCAGCACCAGTGGTGGCATAATGGAGAATTTCCCAAGCAATTTAATGCATCTAATGGATTGTACTGTATAAATTTTAACGACTATGCATAGAAAGTATACCGTAGTACAGTAGGAGAAAGAAGTGGAACAACGTTCAATTATCATGTTACGAACGGGAGGGTGTCATGGACTGGTCGAAGGAAGCCTATATGGTGACAGAAGCGCGATATGCTGCTCCTTGCCGCGGCCATCGCCAGGTCGTTATAAACTATCGCGCGAAATTGTAGCGCGGGGACGAACTGTGCGTATCATTCTATACAAGTTGTTGCTGCTGCTGCTGGCGCCGTGCTACGACTTGAGCCAGAAGCGCCGCCAGACCTCGCAATAGCGCAGACGCGTCCTCCACTTGCGCTTCCATGCGGCGGACCGACTTCTTGAGTCCATCCAGGTCGGCACGTCGTCTTCGCTTAGCGTTCGTCATGGCTTCTACCTCCTCATGATACTCTTCGTGTTCTTGGCGGCTTTCGCTTTCGTTGCCGGAGCTTTCACCCGACGTGGCGCAGCAGTCGTCGTCCTTCACGACCGCGATGACGTCATTGCGTCGTCTCTTGTGACTGCGAATTGTAGCGGGGGCTGCGTTAACGCTGGATGTGCTGGTGGTGTAGTGCATAGTGGTTGGTGACGGGGGGAAGCAAATGGCACTCACAATGGGAATTGGGAACTGCGCCATCGTCCAAGCGAGCGCTGAGCAGCGACTTCGCTGAGCTTCGAACGGTTATAAAAAAATGCGCCACGGCGAGGCGGCTGGTCGACTTATGATGGGAAATTCGTCTTGATGACAATATGCTTTTTGATCATGGTGGCAGTGGGTCGGTCGGTGATTTATGACCTGGAATTAAAGACATTGGTAGGTACGGATGAATAAAAGTTGAGGCAGTATGACCCTTGTGGTACGGACTTCTTTGGACCAGCCACGTCGCGGGATAGGGTTGGTCTGGTCGTCTTCCCAGTCGCGAGTCACTTGGTTTTCGTATGTGGACTGCCTCGGTCGGAGCAGAGTCGACTTCTTCGGCCTTCCTCAGAGCGCACTTACGAACCGCCATGACACCACACCATGCGTACACAAGTGGGAGTAGCGAAACAGAGCTCGAAGGCAACAACGAAGGATACGCTCGGTCAAGTCTTGAGGCGCATGGCCTTCACTCGAAGCCACAGGATGCCCTGCTCTACTCGCCACAGTGCATGAAGACTAGCTTACTAAAATTCCATATCTTTCATGATCGGTGTCTGGGAATCGGCAAGCATCAACTTGATGGTCGTTTGACGACTACAGAACGCGGTCGTCGAAAAAGGGATCCGATCAAACGGCATTGTTGTGTGGTGGGCGGTGCTAGAGGCTTAAGTGGCGGGCTCTCTTACCAGAACTAGACAAGCCGTCGAAGCTCCTTCAAGAAGGTGATTGCACAAAGACGCTTCTCACATATTGCGATCATAGGCGAAGGGTGTCGAGTTCTTACAATCTCCATTCATAACTGAAGCCAAGGAAGGTCGTACGAATTCGGCGGCCACGTGCTACTCTACAAGTTAACTCTGCAAGTTTACTCGGAGATCTCCAGACGACGATTTCCTTCAGCAGACTTCTCTACAAAGTTTGAGCCGATAAAAACGCGGTCAGATGAACCCTTGATGCAAAGAAACGCAGCGTCTTCGTCAGAGTCGGAGCCAGAGCCACGACGTCGCAGGAGTCGACCTGGAACGAGCAATTTAAACCAAAAACGCCAAGACATAGCAGCCCGACCATGGTCGTCGAACATTATCCGGCGCTACTCATGTGATCATCCGGCATAATCGATCGGCACAATCGAAAGGTCGCGATCTAATATTAGATCGCGACCTTTCGATTATGCCGATCTTAATAAGATTTAATATTAAGTACAGTATTAATATTTTTAAGATCATGGGGAACGACGACGTGCTGTGTGTGGCGCTGCTCTTCTGCGCCACCTTCGGCGTTGGTTCCATGAGTTTCGGCTCCATCTTCGCAGCTGCCGGACCTGTTCTTGCCGCCATGGGGGTCTATTTCATCTCAGCCTGCAACCTTCACGCCAGGTCTGCTAACAATACAATACATTGCTATATCTACACTTTTCACCTCTTTATAGTGTCGCTGTCAGTAAAGCCCTCATGGTGTCGCCTGTAAATGTACGAACTTTCAGTGATCTCGGCTTCTTCGCCTTCGGAGAAGTCGGACGTCGTGTGGTGTTGATCTCCGAGTGTGGCGCTTGCTTCCTCAGTCCTATCGCCTTTCTCATTCTAGGTGGAACTATCCTCTTGCCGTGTCTTTTTGAAGGCACAGAGATCGGAGAGTTATGGAGTCCTACCCACTGGATCATTATCATGAGTCTCACTGTATTACCAGTAATCATGATCCCGACATTGAAAGCAGCAGCACCATTGGCCTACATCGGTGGTCTAGTGGCTGTACTGGCAGACGCCATTTGTATCGGCTACAGTCTACAAAATCTACAGCCGTCACCACGAGAGACGCAGATCCAAACCCACCACGCTGTCCAGACTTTTGGTACGATTATGTTCGCTACAGGCACAGCTATCATCATTCCCCCTATCCAGCGACAACACACCGATCCAGCGCGTTTAGCTAACCTGGTGTCTCTCACACTGCTCTTTATTACGTCCATCTACATGCTCATTGGAGTGGTCACATACTACCAATTCGGCTGTACTGCTCCCGCTACTTTACTGGATCAACTACCGGAGCAAAGTTCTGCCAGGAAATTTGCCTCTGCCTTGATGTTACTTCACGTGACCATCGCGTTTCCCCTTCTATTGAATCCGACACTCTTCGACATGGAACGATACATTATCGGTAAAGACGCTGACCACGACGTTCTCCAGCAAACGTTGAGTTTTCGTGCTGCAAAAGCTGCCGGATCAGAACAAAGTAAACCGATTCTATCGGACTCTGGAGCCATCGACCCGTTCGCTATACCCAAGATTTCCACTATTCCTATTGTAGAAGACGAAGGGTTCTTGTACGGCAGCAATACGCCCTATTTCCAGTCTGTATCGCCACCTCCAAGTGACAATGGAGATCTCTCGTTCTCAAGCGAAGAATATACAACCTCCGATCGAGTTTGTAGTGCATTGATCCGTACTACCACAATATGGCTACAAGCGTTTCTGGCTATTATGTTCCAAGCGTCTTTCACAGACATTTTGAGCTTAATTGGAGCTACGGCTGTCACTGTCTCGTGTATGATCATGCCGTGTTTGTGCTATTTGCGCGTCCACCCAATTGCCTTGAACACGTTCCGAGGGAAATGCGACCGCGCTGTGTGCTATTTGACCATCATTAGCAGCTTTGTATTGGGTATTTACTGCTCTTGCATTGCGACTGGCAACATCACGCGTAATATGCAGCACTTCCGTCTCTTCCAAGCTGCCGAAACCAACATGGCTACAAATATCACTGTTGCTGACGAGTATCCGTACTGCCACGTAGGCGCACGGAACTAATGAATTTTTAGCAAAAATCTAAAATTCAAAGTGGAGTTTGTGGTTTAATTGAATTTGATAGTTAAAATTGTACGACCAACTGTAAAATTTAATCTGCAACAGGATGCACACGTACATCGCTGCTTGAGTTTTGACGAGCAAATGTTCGTTGACGACTGCTAAATCCGCTGAGATTACTGAGTGCGAGACCTGGGCTGTTTCCTGAGAAGAGGCCGTTGCTGACAGTCTGGCCGAGCCATTTGAGAATATACTCGACATTTTCCCCCGTGAGTGCACTGGTCTTGATGATCTGTATTGGACCGCAATCTGGTTCAACCAGCAGTCGATCAAAGCACAAATATGTCTGCAACATGGCGTCATCCACCAAGAACTCAGCGTCGATGCGATTAATGACCAGTAACTTTGGTTTGCGGCGCATTTCATCCACTCCTAACACTGCAAAGAACTCTATAGCCGATGCTACAAGTTGCGTGGCGTTGCTGGCGTCCACTAGGAAGAGCCAAAAGTGACAGGACGAATAGTACGACGACCACATGGGCAGCAATTGGCCACCAACTTCGCGCATGGTGCAAATCTTCCCTCCGTCTAGTGGGAGGACCCAATGCTCAACCCCAACACTTGGTTGTGTATTACTGTCAACGACATATTCTCCTTCTTTGGTGCTGTAATTTTCATCTTTATCTGCGTTGTTGCTGCTGCAAAAGTTCGACGCAAAAGCCACAATTCGCTCCAATAAACTCTTTTGCTTACGAACAAGTTGCGTCGTGAGTTGACGCAGCAAAAGTGTTTTGCCCACGCCATCCAGTCCAAGCACGAGACCAGTTCTCATTGTAGAGAGAGAAACCTCAGAATAGACGCCTTTAAGCCGCTTTTATTACCAAGAAAGATAACGATTCAAATATTTTAAAAATTCTTAGTACAATTAAGACTTGAATTGCAATGGCACGATTGTCCTTGCGTGCTAAAAATCTTTACGATTCGCAGTGTTGATCGTACAAACCCACAATAAATTCTTATATCGTTGCACAAAAAGCAATTTGTGATGTGGTCTTGACTGTGATCTCGCGGCTCTTGCCTCTACTCGCTCACTCTCTCGTTTTGTATTAAGATGGTGCTGATGCAAAACTTCTATTTGAAAGCCAACGCCCAAACGGTAGATACATTATTTAGAGAGATCTGAGTATTTTTGCAGATACCGTTCGTTCGCCATTTCGGTGTCACTTGCAAGTTGCAAGTGACCACTGCGAAGTGCTGGCTTGTTAAACGTTGCACTGGTCCGCCCTCACCCCATCGCGAGTTCAATTCATGCCCGCAAAAGGCTCATCTGCACAAGGTCCTCCAGACTTCAACGCTCAAGTCTCTGATGTTTGGCCGTTGCAGCTCGGAAGTACAAAAAGATAAAAGGTTTAACTGCTTTGACATTTGAGATGCTCCTGGAACGGCAAAATGTTTCGCTAATAGGAGCAACTGATGTCTGGCTAATGTACCAATATGATTGTCCTATCCACGAGGGCCTTCAAGCTGCGGCTGAGCCTCACAGTGTGAGGTCTCTCTTTGAGTATGTATACGTTACGATACCACTACTGGTTTAAACCCCACAAATGACCAAGAGAGCGTGAAAGGCTCTGCCCGGAGCAACAAAACGCAAAAGCTCCGGAGCGCCAAGCTGAACTTGTTTGCGTTGAATTGTAATTTTGGGTCTCTTTTTTGAAGCAATCACCGCAAAATGGGTTCCAAATTATCGGCAGGACCCATTCTGGGACATTTTTTTGCCAAATGCTGGCACTATTCCACTACTGTAGTCTAATTATGATTGCCGTCGACGAATGCTGGCACTCTGGCAAATGCTCAATCTATCAGAATAAAGTACAAACGTTATTAATAGTGCTTGTTCAAGCTCGCGATTATTTATCGCAGAAGGGCCGAACGTACTGGCATGAGCTTTCCTCTTGTCAATATTTACCTTCGTAATAGCTAGCGCTACACACGTTGCAGCCTTCGTTTATCGATTTGACCCTCGAAACTCGAATGGTCAGCAGGCCTGCCGACCTCTTGAAAAGTTGTCCAAAACGCATTACATGTACTTGCCATAGATTTAGTTACCAGTAGGCACTGTATCGCAAAAGTGCCCATTTTTTTGGGTCCCTCCACATCTCTCGTGTGTGCAACACTCCGCCCCGCCTTTCCCAGGTGGTATACGAAAGGTCCTGTACTGTAGCGCAACAAGCGGCAAGGCCCCCTTCCCCTCCGCGCTGGCGCTCAGTTCCCGACTGGAGCAGCAAAAGACTTGCGCAACTTGTCGTTTTGCGCATATTCGCCTCTAGGTTCATCTCAGGGTTTTTTATTGATTCCCGTCCACTAAGTGGATCCACTCGTGATGGTTAACTACGGCTCGCTCTACCGACCACGACATCGACAGAACAAGGCGTCCACTAGCAGTAGCTCTCGTCCCAGTGACACACCGTCTCAAGAACCGCAACATTGGGCCAGTAGCAGCGGTAGTGGACGCTCCGCTGACGCTACAGCGGACGCGTATCTCCACTTTAGTGACCAGCAGCAAGACGCGTTACTTCAGGACGCGCGTGCCAATGCCGCCGCTTTACTAGTGGACGCAGTAGCGGACGCCGAGAAATGGCAGTTTGTTACTGCACGCGGTCCACTGCAAGTGTACGAGCTGCGCGCGGACGCGGCGGACCGCGTGTCGTCCATGACGCCACCAGACCCTACGCAGCTTCCACGCCACATGCATACAATGCTGGCGTCCACGCGCGTCCGTGCGTCTCTGGACGATTTCATGCGTTTAATGGCGTCTTCCAAGCGCGACACTTTCCAGAACGTTCAAGCCGCGCTCTTCGAGGAGCGCGTACAGTTAGCCGACGTGTTCTCAAGCTTCGGCAGTCTCCCTTCCGGCCGCGTATCGTCCGCGTCATCCGCGTCTTCATGCTCCCAGAGCGGCGCCGACGTGGAGCAGTACACCGTCAAATACGTGTCTATTAAAGGGCGTTCAGCACGTACAAACTCGGCCGCGCAGTTGTCCGCTAATGGTGGACCAGCGTCCGCTAATTCGTTGAAATTCGGTGGCAAACACCGTCATCGCGCGCGTCAAGCGGCTAAAATGGGAGGACGCGGCCAAGAAGCGGCCGACAACGCACAAGACGACGGACTTACACTCTGTCTGGCAGAGTACGCGACCATCCGACGCGCGCAAATCCGCGGACCAATGGCGTACAACCAGCTGCAAGACATTGAAGACCAACGTGTGGGTATTATCTCGCAACATTCTATGGAAGACCCGGCAGTCACGCGGTACTGCAAACCCATCGCTTCAGAGACGCCAAACTCTGCATTTACAGCTCGCGCGCTCGTGCAATTCTCAGGTCTCGTTGTGTACCCTGTTGCGTCTGCTACTGCAAGTGAAAATGTGCTTGAAGTGCTCATTAAATTCAGTTGTTACGACGCAAATGGCGTCACAGCCACACGAAGACAAAATATGCTCGCGTACCTCACAGCTTTTCAACGATTGGACCAAGCGCTGTTAGTTATGCGACTACGAGAGTCTCCGTTCTTAACCTCGGAGAATTGGGTCAAAGCGCGTAAATCCTGCAGTATCTGTGAAGGTAAATTCTCCATGTCAAGGAGGAAACATCACTGTCGTTTATGTGGAGACGTCGCGTGTTCCAAATGCTCGGAAGTTCATCAAATTAAACTGGGAAAAGCTGGCAAATGTCCATTCCGGATCTGTATCAACTGTGTGAGTGGTGGAGAAGGTGAAGAACGACAGAGTAAAGGACGATTACAAGCACAAGAAGCTGCTCAACCACCCAGGACACCAGTGAATAAACTGGACGCTCTTCGACGTCGTCTTGGAAGTGGAAATATAGCGCTCCGTAGTCCCGAAGATGACGACGAGAACAACCGACAACCGTCTACGAATTCCAGTAGTGGAGATAGCTCGGACTTTTACGATTCACGTGGATTAATTGCATCTCAAGCGTCGACTAGTGGAGACCGAACGTTGTCGAATATGTCGGGGAGTACAGTGAGCAGCTTTAATAGCAGTCGTGGACTGGGAGCGTTTGGGAAAAGTGGCAGCTCCAAGACTTTGAGTATCAGTGGAAGCAGCTTTGGCAGTTTTTACAAACAGAGCAATGCGAGCAACGCGACGACAGCCAGCAGTTCACTTGGTAGTCGCTTTGACTATGAAAGTGAGAATGAAAACGACATTGAAGGCAAAGAAGACAGTGAAACAGAGAAGGAGATTGAGGTTGTTGGACGAGTTTCAAGAGATGTGAAAGAACCAGAAGTTGAAGAAGAACTGCTCTCTGCTGTGGATATTGACGCTATTGAAGTGTCAGATGTGGTGTCGGTGTGTTCGTCGTCTCCGTCTTCTCCTAGTAGTGCTGTGATGCAGAGTGATCAGTTTTACAAGCGGTTCTCAGAGCTTTCCCTTATGGATTTCCATGATTCAGAGTTTGATCTGTCTCTTAAAGGTGGTTTGCCAGCTTCTGGGCGTTTTACGAACAAATCCGAGCTGGAAGTGTTTGATTTCGACGATTCTGATGCTGAAGACTCGGAGCGAGAAGATCTGGATGGGATTGGAGAAGAAGAGAACGAAGATGGAAAAGATGAAGAAGAAGATATCTGCGATTTCGATCTCAGTGAACTGGACGAAGCGGATGAAGACGATGGGATGGAGTTTCATGACTCTAATGTTGGTATTGACTTTCAACTGAAAGATTTAAACCTTCAGGGCTATCAAGGGTTGGATGAACTGGAAGAAGGTGATGAAGAGTTCAATGATGAGGAGATTGTAGAAGAGATTCACACTGAGTTAGTACTGGCCAGATCTCGTGTGGGTTCTTCACGTGCTGAAGAACGTGCTACTCGACTCGCTGAGTACGGGATTATGGACTCTGGCAAGGAGAATATTTACGATCTCGTGGCTAAACAAGCAGCTCAACATGCGAGTTGTTCCATTGCTACGATCAGTTTCGTAGATGCACAACGGGAGTTCATTAAGTCAAGTTTTGGTCTTGTACGTGATCGTGATTTGACGGAAGTGCCGATTTCTCATTCACTTACTGTGGAGATCATGCGACGCTTTCCGAGTCACGCAGACGATGGAATTCAGGGACTTGGGATCGATAATAATGATGTGGAGGATGAAGAGATTGTGACGGTGTTGGATGCCCATCAAGATGATATTCTGGCCACTAATGTATTCGTCACGGAGTCTCCTAATGTGCGGTTTATTATGGGCGTCCCCTTTCGTGCACGTGATGGTGTAGTGCTTGGAGCACTTATCGTAGCAGATTCTCAACCTCGTAACTCAATTTCTACACGTCAACGTTCGTTGTTAAAGGATTTAGCAGAACAAGTGAGTGCTTTACTTGAAGATCTGTGGATTCGCAACCAGGAACGAGTTCAAGTGGCTCAGAATCAATCAGGACAGATGCGTAATCAGCTTGTGGACTTGTTGTCTCAATCGTACAGTACTGGACTGCAACTACAGCAGAATGAACAGAAGATTATGGCACAATCTTCTTCTTTGAGCGCATCAATGCACACGCCCAAGTACACGAAAGACTTTCGAGCTATGCAGAGCGTCGAGTTATAGTCAGGAACGGCAGCAAAACGGACAGAATCTGTCGTACGAACAACTTCATGAGTTGGAGATGAATATTTCTATGGGAAAGCGACATGGAAATGATCTTTTGAGCATGGAAGAGAATAGCGAAAACAAGGCTATTATTTTATGGAAATACGCACGGCAATACAGCACTTAATTATCACTTTTTTCTTCTTAAAAGCTGTTTTCTTATACTTCGTGCACGGCAATACAGCACTTAATTATCACTTTTTTCTTCTTAAAAGCTGTTTTCTTATACTTCGAAGTACTTCGTAGCAGTATAATCACTCGTCTTTTGTTTTGACGCTTTTTAGTACATGTAGTAGTTTTCAATGAACTGGTACTTTCCTTTTTCTTCCGCTTGACATGTTTTTCAAGTGCATCACACTAACATTAAGACAAATCTGTTCACTCAGCACTTGCAACCAAAGTAGCTGTTTATCACTATTAATAAGAAGATCACGGGGTCCTTTCACTTCTACTAATTTAAGCTGTGCAACATAATTCATTCCCTTCAGTAACTCAAAAATATTCTCCAAAATATTCTCCATCAACTGTTCATTCATATCCATCTTCTCTTCACACATTTTTTCTTTCGATTCAACCTCCACCAAGTCAGTTTTCGGGTGAATTTTCTCATTCATATTCAATTCTTCATCCAATCCACAAAATTCATAAACATTTAAACAGTCATGACTGTCCATCCACTTAAACGAGAGTAACTCAGATTCATCTTCACGGCTGGGAAAAATACCACGTTCAAACCTTAGGAGAAGAAGGTCAGGTAGACCATTCTGTGCCTGGTGGATCTCTTTCGATGTAGCCATATAGCGCAGTAATTTGGCGAGCTCGGAACGTCCGATAGCTACGATAGTGAGCAAATGGAACTTCAACGCTGCAACATTATCCCGTGGCCAGCTTATAAAGCGAGACACTTTCCCATACTCAGAGAACCACCTTTTTACAAACACATCGTGGCCAGCTTATAAAGCGAGACACTTTCCCATACTCAGAGAACCACCTTTTTACAAACACAGAGAGTAACTCTTCTAATGTCCAATCCTCCTTCACTTGAGCTATTCGAACCTCAATGAGATCTCGTCGATTCTCGTAAAAAACCTCAGCATAGCCAAAATCCAAAGGTGCTGACTGAAATGGTGTTTGGAAAACGTCTGGGATACTGGCATACAAAATATCCCACATGAAAATACCAAACAAGTTCTTGAGCACAGAACCCTCCGAGTGGAGACCATACCATCCTCCTGTCATCAGTTTATCATCGAATTCAGCCACAGGATGATAGTCTCGGTAATATTGCAACGCGAGCTGTTCTACCGTACACGGCTCATCATCGTAGCCAACAAAACGTGATTTTTCTCCCGTTTGGCGATTTAAAGGCCGACCCACGATGTGATTTTGACGGTATTGGTAGGTTGTATGAGCCTCCACTGGTACTGCCTTCTCTTCACTGTCCAACTCATCGCTTGGTGTAATCAAACTGGTACCAGTATTTTGCAGTATTAAATCTCCAGTAGACAAAGACTCAACTCTGTGGCGACGTTCCAAGCGATGCAAACGTCGTTCAAGTGCAATTCGGTCTGCGGCAAGCACATGAGGGTCTTCCAGTGCATTGATACAAGTACTTATAGCTTGATCTGTACACTTCAAGTGCTCCAAATTCAAGGCCAGCCGGTCCCACCAGTAGCCACGTTTACGCTCAAGAAATGGCGCAGCTAGCAACTCGTTAAGCAATAAAGTGGCGATTTGATACTTTCGCATCTTCTCGTACAAATCCACAGCAATGTGTAAAACTCGAACCAAATGGTAGCCAGCATTGCATTTGGAGAAGAAAACTGGAATCCCAGAAGAACTGTACGCAGCCGCTTTCATCCATTTCAAATACGCATGTAAACAGCGTCTACTAGCCAGCACGAGATCATCCAACGTGTGCATTTTTTCAATCTCGAGATGAAATTGCTCCCAACTACGAAGTTGCCACTCTGTAGACGTTAAATCTTGGACTTTCGTCAACTGGTTCGTGTT
>JAIKVB010000155.1:0-39268 GCA_024679045.1 Phytophthora brassicae | reverse complement strand
AAATTGCGCAAAAAGAGAAAGCGCATTCGTGTACTATACACCAACTCAAACTCCAGTCTGATACAGTATGGCCTATGTGCGAACCTAACAAGTACTTTGAAGTACTTACTAATTACTTCCGAATTAGGACCAACAACAACATATGAAATGCAATCTAAGTAGAAATTCAATTAGATAGGGTAATTCCTCACAAATACCGGTACGTGTACTCGTATGTGCATACTGTAAGTTCCTAAGAGGATCGCGCCTCCTTACCATGCAGTACTATACAAATGATCAAACTTCGCCGCCAACGAGGTCCCAGAAAGTCAATGGCTCTTGGCCCTGCCGCACCGTGTCACACTTGGTTGGGAACGCTTCGTAACGCTGCAGAATCTGCGCGCCACTCTCAGCAGCTTCCACTGAATCCTCAACCACGTCGGTGCCATACCAAACGAACATATAGTCGGCACATGCCACAATCAAGCACAACTCGCCGATATCCTTGGTTGGGTCTCTGAAAAAGCTCTCACTGATCCCTGTGAGTGGACCGACAAAGAGAGGATTCACTGCGCCATTGCAGTTGCTGCTCTTGTCTGCGGTGTTGTACAGCGCTTCGACGCGGAAAACGATCGATTTCTGAAACTTGATTCGGCCTTCGGGGTGAAGCAATTCCCACTCGGTTAACTGAAAGATAAACCCAGCGTTTGGGTCGACGATCGGACGCACTTGGCGTATGAAGTCCAACGCCTTGTACATGCCAATGTTCTTGTACCACATCAAGTACGCGATTGCCATGGTCGGAGAGCGAGAGATGCCCTTTACACAGTGCAGAAAGATCCGTCCGCCACATTCGCGAGCGCGCTCGATGAAGTCAAACATGCTGTAGAAGTATCGTGAAATATCTTGCGACGAGTGGTCTCGGAGTCGGATATTAAAGTAGCAGAATTCATCTGGGAAGGAGGCTGGGGCTACGCTGGCTGCGCAGTTAATGACGTGTGTGATGCCGCTCTGGATGAGCAATGATTTGTTCTTCGCTGCGACGGCGCCGCCAATGTAAAGGAAGTCAGTGAGCTTGGAACAGACAGCAGCTTGGTCGTTCCGCCGCTTTGTGGCACCTGTGGCAGAGGTGCATGGATCAAAGTTGGTCTGATCTACTTGCGATAAGTCCAACGACAAGTTGCCAGGGTTCCGACTGCGGCGTTGCTGAGGCGGATACATCCGCTTCGGTGCGCTAACGCTTCCTCGAGGCAGCATAGGGATGGACGAAGCTGATGAGGATGACGAGCAAGAGGAAAGCGCTCCAGGGACAGCACTACTTCGACGTTCCAGGTTCATGTCGATGGATAGCGACGCTTGTTTGTCGGATGGGGACGGACTAGCGAAGTGAGCGGCATCAGTCACGCCCATCGAGCGCTTTCTCGCTGACGAGTCTGCCTTGCTTTGCATGAAGCCCTGTTGGCTGCAGACCCGCTTGTTGGGCGTCGGTGGAGTAAACATGACCCAGCTGTCCCCATACTGACGTGGTGGTGTCGTGTTGTTGTTGCTGCTCATGTTGGCGAATGCTGGTGATGTCGACGTCGGATCTAAATAGTCCCAAGTACACATACGTCAGAGAATGCAATGCATATCGTTCTCCAGCACTTTCTCGACTGGATTTTACTGTCTGTAAAAAATCAACTGCTTTTTTACCTCTCGAGATGCTCTTCTCATCGTCTAAGAATGGATTGCAGTGCAAGCCCGGCGACGGACAAACTCCAGCTCGTGGCGAGATGCTCTCCTTCTGCGACGTGGTGCTCTGCCAGTTCACTGCGGGAGACGTAGGACAAACTTTGGGCAGCGGACATCTCCGCCCGTTTTCCGCCTCTTCTGCAGTAAGGAGCTCTCCGAACGCCTTGGAGCTAGTCGACCATTTAACAAACAGGAAGATCATCAGCATCAAGTCACACAAACCAAAACAATCGACAAGAAGCGCGTTTTCCGCCTCTTCTGCAGTAAGGAGCTCTCCGAACGCCTTGGAGCTAGTTGTCCATTTAACAAACAGGAAGATCATCAGCATCAAGTCACACAAACCAAAACAATCGACAAGAAGTTTACATTTTCCCGTCCGAATAACAGCGCGTCAGAGAAGGAGGCCCCACAGTAGCTCGACGTCGCACTTTTTGGTGCGAAACCAGTGGTGGTAGCGCGTCTGCGTTGGCTCGAAACGGTTTGTAGGTACTGGAAGTTGGGGAGTTTGAGGGCGACGGCGTGGTCGAGAACGAGAAGAAAGAGGGTGGACTCTCGAGTTTCCTCTTGGCGTTGGAGCCGTCGCCTCCTGCGCTTGCTCTGCGGCTGAAGGAAGTGGCTACAGGCGCGAGTTCCATTGATTCGGTTCTCTCCGTTAAAGGAGAATGTCACTTTCTTGAAACGGGAGAAGCGGCTTCCTCTTTGGGCTTCTTAGTCAGATCTGGTGATGCGGAGCGACGTCCCAGGTAGCTAAAGCAAGTGTCTTGGACGGGGGATGAGGGGAGGCAGCGAATAGGAGTTTTACCTCGAAACGTCGTGGAACGATTTCAATTTAGTGACATATACGGTAGCAAAGTGTTCGGGGGCACTCAACGGCCCAGGTGTTGAAGCTCGCCATCCAACAGCCAACGCTATTCGTACTTCAGTTCAGCCCGGCGGAGCTCATGAAATAAAATACTTGGACACTCCGCCAGCGGAAATTCCTTCCGAGTCTTAACGCGATCTCCCTCTGATTGTAAGTTATTTGAAGTACAATCTACTGGTGTCTCACCCTAGAAATTAAAGTGTCTTGGAGCGAATTTATCAGCATTTTATGACACTGAGAAGAAAACATTTGCGAGGCTTTCCCTTCTTCATTGCTCCGATACCTATTTCTTTTCTGTCCATCGCTTGCGATTGCGAAACGATACATCTGACGTACATTCCTCACTAATGCACAAACCACTCGCATCTATACACCCCTCCAATCCCATTACATGCTTACCCTCCTCCGATATTCAGCATTCTCCGGAGATCTTGAGTCATAGATAACTCAACGGACATCGGAGCTGGAGCAGCCACTTCTGGAGGCACCGGCATCGGCGGTAATGGAGGCTGTGACGGCAACGGTGGCTGAGATGGAGGCGGCCCTGGAGGAAGTGGCGGTGCCATTGGCACGGTCGCATACTGCGTGGGTGGCGGCGTTGGTGGCAGTGGCGGTGCTGACATCAACCCTGACGAAACGCCATTGCTTAAACCCCCATTCAGTTTAGTGAGGAACGGCGGCATCGGTAGTTGAGCGGGATCTGGGGATGATTGGAACGCTGACCACGCCCACTTGCCAGACGAAGACAGCTGCTCCTTTTGCTTGCCATTACGCAACTGCTGATTATTGGTAGCCTGCGCACCACCGTTGTTGGTCACGTTACCACCTTTGTTTTTGCCCTTCTTGATGCTGCTCACTTCCTCTCCCCCCTCGTTGTCCTTCCTTCGCCGTCCTGGGGTGTTTGGACGGCTCTTCTGTTTAGCTCCTCGCTTCGCCGAGCTACTGCGTACTGGAGCGCCATCTGCGTCCAAGATCGCAACGCATTTCAAACCAACAGTAGCTTTCAGTTTCAAGAGCCTAGACCCAACGCAAGCATAACAATAGTATACCTGTGACAACTTGCACGGAGTTTCCGTTCGCAGCCATCGAGTTGAAGTGTTCTGGTGCGCTGCTGGACAGCATCATGGACGGTGTAAGCAGCAGTTTGCCGCTGTCCGACCGAGACTCCCGGTTTATTGTATCAAGAGCTACAGTTTTCGATATTGCAGCCTGCTGTTCTGACGGGTACACAAAGTAGCCGAGTTCTTTATCCCAGACGCGCGCGTCCACATCAATCTCTTCCCTCGCATCGTCCCCCTCTGCAAATTGCAGCGAGTCGTTCACGTTGTCGTCACAGTCAAAGAACGGCACCAATGGGCGTCCAACTAAATCGCGTGACGTCATTATCTTGGAGTGTAGTGTTCAACGAAGAAAAAGAAGCAGAATATGTACAAACTGGAAGCTACAGTGGCAGCTGGGGCGACGTGAAGCTTGGGAGCAGCTCCGATGAATTTACAAGACTAGATCGTTGTCTGTAGACGATGGATTTTAGAATCAAAACTCGAGTTCCGACCCGGTGCGATTTCGTGCGTCTGATCTTGAGCTTCGTATTCGATCGGGGGCGTGTAAGGGCGGCTTGGACGGCGCTGCCTTGAAGTGTCGTGCGCTCGATCTGCTTCGCTTTCTTCCCCTCTGTAAAAAACTGTGAGAGAACGCAGGTGGTTTTGATATCTAGATTCTGATTCGCTGAAAAGAGGCTAGGTGCAAATGGTCGCTACCGGTAAATCAGCATTTTAAAAATGGTCAATTGCTAATGTAGTTCATTCAGTTCAGCTAATTAATCAGCAAAGCTGCTCAGAAGCTGTGGGTGGAAATACTTGTCCACGACGCCCAACAAAAAGTCAATAGAAAACTGTAGATGATTTCCGTCCGTGGAGAGGAAGTGCACCTTACCCGCCCTGTCCAGAGTCTGGAGTCCAAACAAGTCTTCGTTGTACCACCTGGTCTCATTGAAGCCTAGGATAGTCTTGTACGGGTCGTTGTCTTTGTAAGCGCCAAACCACTCTGACTCCTTCGGAAAAACCTGCGTGTCCTTATTCGCTCGGACGAGTACGAGGTTCTGCAGCTTTATGCACCAAACCACTCAGACTCCTTCGGAAAAACCTGCGTGTCCTTATTCGCTCGGACGAGTACGAGGTTCTGCAGCTTTATGAAGTTGTCCTTGTACGTCTGATTCGTAGACGTCTTCTCATTGTTGAGGTCGGGAAGGAATTTGGCTGCGCGACGTGCAAGAATCATATCGTGAGAAGGGGGAAAATGGAGTTGGACACGAGGTGAAGCTAGCTTACCATGCTCTAAAAACGCTTTGATACGGAGAGGGTCGCGATAATAGTTTGCTTGAGCAAGGCGCTCTGCAGAGGAAATGAATGTCAGAATCAACTGACTCATCAATGTTTCCTCCCAGAAAGTGTGTACCTTGAACTCGTGTAGTGTACACTGCTTCTCCGATAAGCTGGAGATACACATGAAAAATAGTTAGGTGCTTGGTAGCTCAAAACATTTCGCGGAAAATACCTTGTCAATCTCCTTGCAAATGAAGTTTAGAGGTGAACACTGCGGTAATCCACCCACTCCAGCAAGGGGCCCATGAAAAGATAGGAAGTTGTGAACAGGTGGGTTATTAAACCGCTCGATGTACGCGCGAATCACCAAGTTTCCCTGCGAGCAGCACAACCAAATCAAAATCATCAGCATTTAAATAACCCACATCACGCAGCAATTACTTCCTATATACTTCGAAGTACCTGAGAGAAGCCTGCTGCATTGAACCCATTTACTAGATGCGGGTCCTGTCAGATGCACACCCAAGTGACGTAAGCAACTGACTAATATCCTTAAGACAATCATCTTGCTTTCACACCTCTCGGACGATCTTGGCAAACATGTCCGTCTGTTTATCCATCGTGATGAAAAAGCTGTTTTGCACGTCTTCCACCACCGAGTTACCAAGCTGCACGCTAGCCACATAAACTCCAAGATGCTGTGCGATCGCCTGTCATTTAATCACCACCGTCACACTCGTCAATCAGAGCATCGTCTTCTTACTTTACATTCGCCTGTCATTTAATCACCACCGTCACACTCGTCAATCAGAGCATCGTCTTCTTACTTTACAGCCAGCATAAACTCTGTATCTACCTTCTCAATTCTCATCATCCCTCCGTTCCCGGCAGCATCGCCCATGCCATGCATCAGGACTACTGGCAGCGTCGTCTTCTGCTCAAACACTGGCACCTTCTTCACAACCGTCTCCTCCAACTGCAGCTGCTCTTCCTCCTTAAAATACGTCGCCGACTCTTCACTAATCAATGCAAACTGCACCAGCACCAGCAGCGCCGTGATGGCCGCCACACCCAGCAGCAGTCGGTTGCCTCTCGCCATCACGTTCGAACAGGATCTGCTTTTCACGTCTCCAACGCCTTCTTCAAGACCACGTCACTAAAGTGATAGTTCTTATTTATGACTACTAGGTACGCACATATTCCATGTTAAGTCCGATCCAACGCGTCTGGCTGAAAATCGCTGGACGCATAAGCTGGGGACGACTACGACTCAAGGATGTCTGCGTATGCTCGCTCGAAACTGGTGCGCGGCGCTGGCGACGCCATGTCGCGTGGAGGCGCCCGCGGATGGGGATGGTACCACCGCTCGTTGGCCAAGATGAACGCACCGGAGGCGGCCGCCGTGGCTTACGACGCCGTGGCGCCCACCCCCGCGCAGCCTCGACCGCGCGCCTTCCTAGATGTGAGCATCGGTGGCGCCAAGCCAGAGCGCCTTGTGGTGGAGCTGGCTAAGGACATTGTGCCGCAAACCGCCACCAACTTCCTTAACATGTGCTCGGTTGGCTTCAAGTCTAAGGCCCTGGGCTTCGGCTCGTACAAGAAATCCAGGTTCCACAACGTGACCAAGGGCGTGTACGTCGTGGGCGGCGACGTACTCGTCGGTAACGGTACTGGTGGCCATGCTGCACTGAAGGAGGACGAACGCTACTTTGATGACGAGAACTACGCGCTGCAGTTTACGGAGGAGGGCGTGCTGGGTATGGCCAATGCTGGCATCAACAAGAACGCGTCGCAGTTCTTCATTTCACTGGCGCCGCTGCCGCACCTTAACGGCCGCAACGTCGCGTTTGGTAAGGTCGTAGAGGGCAAGAATGTGTTAAAAAGTATTCAGGGCGTTTACTGCGTCAAGCACAAGCCACTCACGGAAGTGGAAATCGTCGACTGCGGCGTCTTGTAAGAGGTAAACGGGAAGCAGATTACGCTAGCGAGAAAACAAACAGGCAGAGGTACAGGAGAAGGAAGGCGGCGATGAGGTGGACTAATAGATGTGTAGCGGCGCTTGAGCTCTCAGCTTTGTGAGTTTTTGTTGTTTCTTGTGGGTTGTCAAGGTCGTGAAATAGTCTGTAGAAGTTCTGGCAGAATGTCAACCTAATCTTGCGCTGGTTTTGTTGACAGTGCAGCATTTGTGTGGATTTGTAGTCGTTCAAGGCACGTGTCAAGCTTGTGAATCACTACAGGTACAGCTTCTCATCTACTTCAACTTGAGCTTAGAAATCGTGCTTGTGACGCAAGACATGTATTAATCTATTAATACTGTCTTTTAACGTCCTTTTCTTTGACTGGTCTTGAGTAACGAAATCGTGCACGAACATGTACACAACACCAACCATCTTAGGCCTGTGAATTCTTCTGTTTCCGCTTAACTCTGGTAAAATACTAACACGCATGAAAAAGATCAAGAACTATCGCCTTCATCGCTCACCAAGACACGACCGCACTAAACTCAACTCTAGGCAGCTTGTTGGCGAAACTGTCTTGCCAGCAACGTTAGAATCTAGAACTGCGACTCGGTGACTCCGTGGCCCATCGTGTTTGTTGACGATAGTCCACCCGTAATAGTGTTCTGCATGGCGTCCACGAGCTCAGTACCCGACCAGCCCTGGTGCTTCAAGGTTTCAACGCCCTCGTTGCGCTCAGCACGCTGCACACCCTCGACGTACGCGAGCATGCCACGCTTGGCGTAGTCACGTGCGAAACGCGTGATGCCCAGCGAGTCGCTGTGGAAACCAGCGAGAGTGATAAACATCCAGCAGAAACCCAAGCGACCTAAATCCGTCACGAAGGTCTCGATCTCCGTGTCGGACATGCCAGCGGCGTCCCAGTTGAATGACGGCGACAAGTTGTAAGCCAGCATCTGGTGCGGCACCTTGGCCTTCACACCCTCCGCAAAGGTACGCGCAAGAGGCACACCCGGCTTGGCTGTCTCCATCCAGATCAGGTCGGCGTATTCACCGTAGGCACGACCTCGGGCAATGCAGAACTCCACACCGCCGCGGACGCGGTAGTATCCTTCCACAGTACGAGCCAGGTCCCAGTCGAAGGCAATGTTAACACCGAGCGTCTTGGCCAGGGCCTGAAGCTTGGGCAAACTCAACTCGAGGCACTGAGCGTCCCACTTGGCGATAGCGTCGGAGCGGCCCGCCTTCTTCAGGGCTTCACGAACAGCCTCAGGGTACGTCATGGCGTGGGCACGCTTGTCCCAGTCGCCTTCACGTCCGGCGCGGGTAGCATCAACGTACGTTTCCATGTTGAGGTTGGTAGCACCAATGATGAAGGGGTGGTCGCGAGGGTCAATGTTGTTGTCCAGCAAGGTAGCGGCCTCAGCGTCTGTGCGAGCCACAATGACCAGTGGGCTGCCAAGGATATCGGCCTGGAGACGTGCCGCGATGAGACGCTGGATGTGCTCCTGCACCGATACGAGCACCTTGCCGCCCATGTGGCCACACTTCTTAGTGCCTGGCTTCTGGTCCTCGAGGTGGATGCCAGCGGCGCCGCGCTCAATGAACATCTTGGTCAGCTTCATGACGGCAGTGAGGCCACCGTGGCCAGTGTCGGCGTCAGCCACAATAGGACGCAAAAAGTCCGTGGGCAGAGTGCGCGCGCGCTCCTCAGCCGTCATGCGGCGCCGAGCCTCGTACTGTTTACGGTCGTGGAAGAGCTGGGCGCGGAAGAGCTGGTCTACCTTGTTAGGCACCGTATCCATGGGGTAGTCAGCCACGTCTGGGCCGGGCTCGTTGGATGTGGAAGCCGTGGACGACGACTGCCAGCCGCTGACGTAGACGGACGAGAGGTGCTTGGCCATCTGCGTCACCTGGATCGTGTCCAAAGCGCCGAAGGTGTGGCTCGTCTTCTTGGCGGACTGCAGCTCGCGCAACATCTTGTAGAGCTTACGCGACATGGCGGCGCCCACGTTGGAGGCGGGGACTGTGCCCTGGAGCTTGACGACGTCCTCGGCGCCGTACGGGCGCTTGACGTAGCGGAAACGATCATCGTTAAGGAAGGCCTCCGTCTGCTTGACGCGCTGCGTGTATTCGCTCTCCTCGGCGCGCGGGTCGTGCGAGCTCAAGTGGCTGGCGATCTGGCTGATACGGACGTGCGGAGCGCTCATAGCTGGATGGTCTTGACGTGCGCGTGGCAGGCGGCAGATAGGATAATAAGGTCTTGGCGCCAGCAAGTTAGATCATGATCTGAGCGAAGGGACTCGATGCACCATTGGTCGAAAAACATGTATCTTCTCATCTTATATTGGTTATTAATAAATAAAAGCTGGCGGCATACGCACGGCTGTCACGAGCTGCATTGAGTAGAAAACCTACGCCAATAGTGAAGCCAAGTCACGTCGGGTTCTCCGCCACCGAGTCGATATTGCGCGTCGCACGCCCGACGTGAAGATGTTGAAGCGGTTGAAGATAAAAAACGCTTGCGAGGCGACGGTTCACGAGACAAGGCAAGCTGAAGATCAGCTGATCGTTCATGTTGGAGCAAGTCACCGTCTGCAAGCAATGGATTCATGTGGAACCGAGCCGCTTCAGTCTGCTGGTTTGGGCTTTGTCGCCGGTGATGCTGTTACATGTAGCTTGAAGGCGATCGTCGCAGTGTCGACACTGGCTGGTCATCGATGCTAAATACTGGGGTGGTACCATGGCTGCTTGCGCAACCCGTTAGCTCGTTCTGCTGTTTGGAAAGTTCTTGCCGTTTTCGACCCGCACACCGGAAGTGCGGTGTCCAGTCGAGATGTTCTGTACTGCGAGTTGTCCATGCTGAGCCCTACCACGACACCATGGGTTATGATCCTTCACCATGGGTATCACTGATACCATATTAGGCTGTCCGTCGTCCTACATGTACGGCCGCCTGCTTTATCATAGAGTTTATATCGCTGGTGCTAAAAACTCGCCTTCAGTAATCTGCGACTGGATTTTAGACGCCACCAGCCAAACACCAGGTTTTCTTCATGCATCTCACTTACAATCTGTGGGTACATTTCGACCTGCAGTACATATACATGTAGGGATAGTTGTACTCTCGAAATGTACCCACAGACCAAAAAAATAGATTACAGACCAAAAAAATAGATTGGGACAAAAAAAGGTAAACCAAATATGTACAGTAGCGACCTAAACCCTTTTTTCTAGCCAATATCGATCACGACGCGGCGAGTGTCTGCGGCAATGGCGACGCCCAAGCGCCGTCAGAGCATCGAGGTGTTCCGGCTGCGTCTGCGTGAGACGTTAAACGAAGGTGATGACAGTGAGAGCGTCGCCAGCAGCAGCACGCGCAGTCTGTTAAGTCTCCCGGAGCACGAGGCGCTTTCAGTGGAGAAGAAAAGAAAGAATCAGTCGAAAGAGACGCAAAACGAACCGATTAGCGCGGACGAAAGGATAATTACGAGGAAACTGCGTGTCCACGTGGATATCAACATCGACGACGACAGTGACGAAGAGCTTGTGCCCGGCCAGGAGATAAAAATCGACGACGATAGCGACCAGGAGGAGGACATTGATGGACGGGAGCCAAGCGAGCGACGCAAACGATGTTTAGTGGCCTCTTCTTCTAATGGGAGCTCACGTACAATGCGCTGCAGTTTGGACGCTGCAGATTCCCCACCTATTGCGGAGGATACGGAAGATTATCGACCTATTAAAACGGAGGCACAGTTGGACGAGGAAATAGCTTCAGAAATGCTGACAGTGGAAACCACTGAGATACCTACACGCGCCAAGTCGCCGTCTGAAGCTCAAAGCGGTGACAACCGACCTATTAAAACGGAGGCACAGCTGGACGAGGAAATAGCTTCAGAAACGCTGGCAGTGGAAACCACTGAGATACCTACACGCGCCAAGTCGCCGTCTGAAGCTCAAAGCGGTGACAACTTGCGCGAGTCACGGCGTGTCGTGCTCGTGACGCGTCCGAGCCAAAGGTAAATGGTATTTTATTGTTAATATTTTAATTTGTGTGGTATCTAAATGACTTTTTGTATAGAGATATTGAAATGTGGACGGAGAGAGCGACGAGTACGATGGTTAAGTCGGAAGAGAGCAATGCCCGACCCACTCCTACTAGCGCTCAAAGCCGGCGCTGGGTACTCGAGTACAAACCCGTCGTGAGCCACTCTGGCTGGCTTATTAAGCGAGGCCATGGCTTGCGTAATTTCAAGCGTCGGTTGTTCTGCATCGTAGATAACGAGCTTATTTATCATGACACCCACGACGCGACGGAGGTGCGTGGCCGACTGGACCTCAATCGTAAGAGTTCGATGCAGTGTATGCTGCACAGTGGCTTTAAATTTGCTCAAGGCAACTACAGTATGGTGCTCTACGCCATCGACAACCATGACCGCGATGTGTGGATCCGCAAGTTACAAGAGCATAACGTGCAGCTGTTGCCCGAAGGGGCGAAGACTGCAAAGCTGATCAAGCAACACAGCGATAATGCAGATAAAGGCGGCCCCATTGTCTTCTCCGGGTGGCTACGGAAGCGCGGTCGTATGGTTAAATCGACCAAGCGGCGATGGTTTGAGCTCTCAAACGCAACGCTTTCGTACTTCGCTCACCCGCAGGGAGGTTCTCGAAAAGGCACGATCGACGTCGCTCATGCGCGGGTATCGTCTGTAGACACCCTCAAGACGGGTGAGAGACATAGTTTCCAGATCTGTACTCCCAGTCGCAATTTGTTCCTTCATGCTGACAGCCAAGAAGAGCGATCGCTGTGGTTGGCTGCGCTCGGATCCATTGGCGGAGGCAGCACAAACACAATTTCTTCTAGTGCGACACAATCCAATCCCGATGCAAATGATTTTGTTATCCCCACAACTATGTCGGACTTTGGTCGGATGTGCAAGTGTGGTGCCATGGATGAAGGCGGTGCGGCTTTAGACGGTATTTGTCGACGCTGCATGTCTTCCTTCATTTCTAACACGGAAGACGCTATGGTCGACGTGGCGCGGGAGGTGCAGCTACTACTGGCGTCTCCATACTCACCTGAAGGCTGCACCACAGCAGCATTTTTAAAGGAACACACGGGTCGTCCACTATCGAACGCGACGTTGCGGGAATTTATGACCGGACTCTCAGACTATCTGGTCCATACCCGTTTGAAACAGCTCCTGTTACTTGCGGGTGTAGCACAGCCTGATAACTCGGACAGCGAGTCGGACGATGATGGATCTTCGAGAGAAAATGGGAAAACAAGAGCTTCTCGACCGCAAGATGCGGCGGTGGTCAGTGAGATCACCAGCAACATTCAAACGATTGTACACGAACAGATTGAGGAGAGAGTCTTCTATCCTCTTTATCGTGCAATACTAACCAACGTACGTGCTCAAACCCGTGAAGATGCGAAGGTGCTGAAGGGGAAGATCGAGATCCTTCGTAGCAAGTCACAAGCGTTTTTTGGCATGGGTCCCGACAGCGTATCGTCTTCCAAGTGGATTTCAGCGTGCGCCAAGCTGCGTGAGGTGGACAAAGTGAGTCTTCCGTACATGAAGCGCGCGCAGTTGTTGGCAGCATGCAAGGAGATTTACTCGGTGTTCCACGTTGAGCATCCCTCCCAGCCGCCCATGAGCGCTGACGCCTTCATTCCGGCTTTCATCTACGTGCTAATTCACTCGCATCTTCACGATCCTATGGCACTCAAGGAGCTGATCACGTACTTTGACTCGGGCAGTCAGCGCGGAGAAATTGCTTACTTTGTGACGTGTTTGGAGATTGCACTGGAATATATTCGGTCACTCCTGACTGCATGCACAGTCGTGTTGTCTTCGTCCCGCAAGTTGGGGATTGAGTTTTCGAAGCACCCCGACGCCGATGTGGTGGTTGTTCACCGACTGGTTCCAGGAGAGCAAGCCCAACAGAGTGGTGCAATTAATATTGGTGACGTGCTTGTTGCGCTCAATGGACTACCAGTATATGAAATGGAGTTGGCAGATGTTGTGAAGCTCTGGCGCGGCGTGGACGGTGAGGCCGAGTTCTGTTTCTTGCCCATGGACGAATATGTAAGGAAATACGGCACGTCTTGAGCTAGTAAGCTGTTTTGTTATTCAAAAGGCAGTGTCGCTGTCCTTCGCACGCCGATAGTAGGCGGACGAGTTTACTATTCGTCTTTGAAGTTGTGTCGGTTTACTATTCGTTAATAAATACTGATTGATCTTGAGAAAGTTATTGTCTTAACTTACGAGTTGGAATAGTAAAAACGTTGTGAGGTGAAAAGTACACGTACGCAAAGTAAAAGACCAGATTGTCTAAGAGAGGCAGATAAAACAGGAGAGCATGAAAAAACATAGGACTTGGTCAAAGCGGCAGGAATTTTGTGGTCCAGGGCTCCGAGTTGTGTTGGGTGGCATAGTCATAATACCACCTGATTGGTGTCCAGCTCTCTCAATCCATGTTTATTATAGTAGTACGTAGTACTAACGAAACATTTGGATAAGAAGGTGAAGCCGATGGAACCAGGTGGCACAAAATGTCATGTATGACCTCTGCCAGAACTTCTCGTACCTCTACAGTCGTGAACACTTTACACCGTCTCGATCTTTGACCCGCATAACTCAAAAAGTCGAGACTGTCAGATCTCCCAACCGCAATGCTAGGCTCGAGCGACTTCCTGCGCGTCAAGACCTTGTGGCAGACGCGTATCGGCCGCTCAAAAAGCAGAGAAAACGCTATTGACCCGACAACTCCAGCTCCCGAGCTCGAATACCGTGAGTCGGTGCTTCAAAACAAGGTCAAGACTCAGACTCCCCACACACCTGCTCTTGATGCAAATTTCGAGCTCTACGCCCCACAATTCACTAACGTCGAGATTAACAAGGATGTGACGCCGTTCTCACCTGCTTCTTCGTCTTCCACCTCAGCATCAAACAAATCGTTATCTTCTTCACCTGAGAAGCCACTCGAACAGTCCACAGTGAGCTCCAAATTCAGGATGTCGTTCGCACCTCCGATACCGACTCCATGGAGAACGACTCGTTCCGCTTCCGACTGCTCGAATGGCTCGTCCTTTTCGTTCGCGTCGGTGGGATTAACCTCGGTTTTGCCACCACGACAGGCTGCTGAGAACGCCATTAACAACGTTCACAACGTTTGCTCTCGGTGCCGAAATGCTGTGTCCAACTCAATTTCACGAGGAAGTCCGTACGGAGAACTGGTTGTCGTTGATGTATTAGAAGCTCGAGGACTCGCCATCGACCGGTATGAAAGCGGTACTGATGTTTCATTCGCCGTCACAATGCAGCTGGGGCCTTTGAGTCGCAAGACAAGACCCGTTAACCGTGCTGAGTGTTTGGTAAACGAACGCTTCGTTTTCTGGCTGGCGTCTTCCCCAACAATCGACCAGCGCACACTCGACATCTTTGTACATGGAGACGAACAGCGAGATATCGGGGAAGTGCATTTGAGTCTAGCGATGCCTGTGAACGAGGGTTTTGCAGATTGGTACCCACTGGTGAGCAGAGCTGACGGACTGAAACATGGTTCGGTACGGGTGTCTATGGAGCGACTTGTGCTCACATCGTCGTCCATGCTACAAGCAGCCAAGACGTTGGGGAAACCAGAGACCAGTTTGTGCCTTAGTGACAGAAAACGTTACGGAGAGCTTCTACCGGAATTGTGGAGCTGTTTCCCGGTCGCCCATCAAGTTTCGATGAAGAGTGAGGCTTTGTCCAGCACGAAGGAGAAGGATATTAGCAGCAAGCTTGGTCGTTTGATTGGATTCGAACAAGTTCAGCGAGATATCTTTTAACTGCATCAGACGGTGGTTCATGTATGTAGGTAGACCTCAAGTATTAGTAGTAATTGAGTAAGGAATTTGAAGTATTTCATTGCAAACAGTATCATTACTACTCAATTACCTGGACTCAATCACACTTGTTTGTGTTTGTTTACCTTTCTACGTTGAACGTGATCGTTCACCGTCCCAGGAATGAATGTCAGAGGATAAATTAAATTTTGGGTGGTATACACTATAACTCTTACCTTAGGATACATTATTAATACGCTACATTAGGTAAGATTTACAGGTTAACCCAACGTAACCCAAAATCCGTAACTTTCGAGTTTTTGACTGCTACAGTAGATATTCCGAACTTTAGTACATGTAGTGTAGTAGTCATAAAATGGGTAAAAATTAAAAGCTGTACTATCCGTAGTAGTAAAAGAAACTACGCTTATATATGTAGTACTACATACTACGTAGTACAACTCCGAACTTTAGTACATGTAGTGTAGTAGTCATAAAATGGGTAAAAATTAAAAGCTGTACTATCAGTAGTAGTAAAAGAAACTACGCTTATATATGTAGTACTACATACTACGTAGTACAATAGTTGCAAGTAGTACTACGTGGTATTTGTTATACTACGTAGTAATTCGGTACTACTCCAGTAGTAGTACAAAACGCACTGCTGTACATGTACTACTTAGTATTAGCGGTAGTAGTAAAAAATACTTCGAAGTAGAAAAATAGTAGTACTACGTAGTACGTACCGGTAGTAAGCTGCCCGTAAATCGGTAGAAGAAGCAAAACGAAGATCGATGTCTATGTATTGATTGGACCATGCAGTTTTCGGCTCGACTCCAAGCTAGCGGCGTGCACCTGCTCGGAAGGAGTCATGGTCATGCTCAGTGACTGCACTATATACTGTAGATATAGAATTAGCGGCGACTTCGCTACGCGCGACGTGGATTACTCGCTTTGCATAGCAAACTCAACACACCACTTGGCTGCTTAGTACAGACGCTTCTCGTACGTGTACAGCGAGTGCACGTTGCCCTCGCGCTGGGCAGCGGGGGTGCGCAGTTCGAAACGAAGTTCGCCATTGTGCAGGGCCTCGTGAACCTTCTCGAGACTGACCTGGCCCAGGTCCTGCAGTCCGTGCTTAATACCTTGTTGCAGATACGGAACGTACTTCATGAGCGAGCCCTTGTCCACGACGGCTCCGCTCACACCCTGGGCGACCTTGACGCTGGCTTGGGTGGCGAAGTAACGCTTGGACGAGCCAGCAGACATGGCCTCGATGGATCCCATACCACGGTACTTCTTAAGACGGACGCCGTCCTGGAAGAAGTACTGACCCGGGGACTCCTCGGTACCCGCGAAGAGCGAACCGCACATGACAGCCGAAGCACCGACCGTGAGGGCCTTGACGATGTGGCCCGAGCTGGCAATGCCACCGTCGGCAATGACGGGCACGCCGAACTGGCGAGCGTAGCGTGCAGTGTTGTACACCGAACTGGCCTGTGCGCGGCCGACTGCGCACACCTCCTGCGTGGTACAAATGGAGCCGACACCCATGCCGACCTTAAGACCATCCGCACCAGCGTCAATCAAACGCTTGCACTGCATACGTGTGACGACGTTTCCACCGATAACGTCGATGTGCGGGTATGTGGCCTTGATCCACTTAATGAGGTCTATTTGGAATGAAGAGTCTCCTTGCGACGAGTCAATGACGATGAGGTTGACACCGGCCTTGACCAGCTCCGTGCATCGTTCGCGGTCGTTAGGACGCGTACCGATAGTAGCACCGACCAGCAGCTGCTTGTTAGCGTCCTTGGAGGCGTGCGGGAAGTCACGGTTCTTGACCAGATCGCGACGCGAAATGAGCGACAGGAACTCACCCTTGGCGTTCACAATAGGAAGCTTGCCCTTCTTACTCTCACGCAGGATGCGGTTGGCTTCCTTAAGCGAGACGCCCTCGGGAGCAGTGATGAGGCTGGTGGACATGACCTCCTTAAGCTTCGTCTGGCGGTCTTCAATGAAGTCGATGTCGCGGTTACTGACGATTCCCATCAGGACGCTGCCCACCTTACCAGTCTCAGTGATTGGGATGCCGGCAAAGCCGAATTCAGCCTTAATGCGGTCCACATCGGCCAGAGTGTCCTCCGGTGAAAGACACTTGGGGTCCGAAATGAAACCGTTCTTGAACTTCTTAACAAGGTTCACTTCCTTCACCTGCTCTTCCACCGTCATGTTGTAGTGAATGATGCCGATGCCGCCGTGCAGAGCCATGCCAATGGCCATCGCGTGTTCCGTCACTGTGTCCATGGGCGAACTCACGAGCGGCAGGTGCAGAGAAATGTTGCGAGAGACTTTCGTGTCCAGCTGCACCTTGTCCACACCAAAGTTGATGTGGCCAGGCATGAGGATCAAGTCATCGTACGTGTAACCTTGACCCTGGTTCTTGTTCACAAAGATGTCGATGGCCGAGCGGCCGTCAAGAAGCTCAGGGTCGATGATCGGAGCAGAAGCCATGGTTATTGTAGTTGTGAAAGTAGGTCGGACGCAAATGCCCAAGTGACGGAAGTGTCGGTTCAAGTCGGCGGCACGGCAACCGAAGGCCAATGGTTTCAGAATTATTTCTGACCAATCGGCGAACGAGAGGTTAAAAACGTAATGTACCGTGTTTTCGGTACATTGCGCTTGAACACCAAGATCACTTGGTGGCAGGGAACCCGACAATATCATTTATATTTATTTCTGAAAAAAAGGAAAATAAGTAGCGCAACTGGGTCTCAGAATCATAACAAATAAATAACGCAGTACATACCAAAAGAAAAATGAATTATCAATATAGAGGCTTGAACTGGAACGAAGCAATTTGCTTGGGCGAAAATTTGCTCGTTGAGCGTTGAGATTGTACGAGGGAGTCAGATATGGTGCTAGTGAGAAGGTTGAGGAGGAGTTAGCTGAGAGTTGCAGAATGTGGCTTTTTAGGCCTCGAAGCCAACCAAAACTGGTGGCTGTATGGAGCGCTAGAGAAATAAATATCGCATTAGAGCTGACCGTTTTTGTAAATAAATAAACTCCACCAGTACATTTCTGAAAATAAGTAATTGTTTCAAAAAATATAAATATATCTCCAATAAATATATTTTTCGGGTTCCCTGCTTGGTGGTGGTAAGGTGGTGAATGGAAACGCAGTGAGGAGTCAGCCAGCGTGATCAAAGAGCCTTGTGGGTGTTGTTGCTTCAGCTAGTTCTTAGGAAATGCTTTCGACTCGCTGCCATCTTACGACTTCGTGACGACCCTCTAACTTTCCCCCAATTTTATACAAAAACCAAGATATCGTCTAACTTCAACATAGAATCGCCGAAACGACGCCCAAAGATATCTCAAAGATATCCTGGTCAAACGTGAACGTGAAGTGCATCATCGTCATAGCAAATGGTCCACGCGTCCAGCAACCCCGAGTCTCCTAGCAGCATCGACACCAAAGCCTTAATGGACACTGTGAGCACCACAAGTGAGAGCAGCAGCACCAGCAGTTGCGAAGTCCCCGACCGTCCACGAGTGGCGCTAATCACAGGCATCACAGGTCAAGATGGATCGTATCTGAGTGAGCTTCTGCTAGCCAAAGGCTACACGGTGCACGGCCTCGTGCGTCGGTCGTCCAACTTCAATACGGCGCGACTGGAGCATTTGTACCGAGACCCGCATGACCGCGGCGTGCGCCTCTTCCTGCACTACGGAGACCTCACGGACGCGTCCAATTTGTGTCAAATTGTGGCACGCGTACGGCCAGATGAAGTGTACAACCTAGGCGCCATGTCCCACGTCAAGGTCTCTTTCGAGCTGGCCGAGTACACGGCGGACGTGGACGCAATTGGAGCGTTGCGACTGCTCACGTGTTTGCGAACTTGTGGACTTGAACACTCAACACGTTTTTACCAGGCGTCAACGAGTGAATTGTACGGAAAAGTGAAAGCCACACCACAAGATGAAGACACGCCGTTCCACCCACGTTCGCCGTACGGTGTAGCGAAGCAGTTCGCATTCTGGAGCGTGGTGAACCACCGAGAAGCTTACGGGATGTACGCTGTGAATGGAATTCTCTTCAACCACGAGAGTCCACGACGTGGTCCGACCTTTGTGACTCGCAAGATTACGCGAGCTGTGGTGCGTATTCGCGCTGGAGTTGAGAAGTGCCTTTTTGTGGGCAACTTGGACGCTGAACGAGACTGGGGCCATGCGCGTGACTATGTGGACTGTATGTGGCGCATGCTTCAGCACGAGACTCCAGAGGATTTCGTGGTGGCCACTGGTGAGTGTCATAGCGTTCGGGAATTTGTGGAGCTTGCGTTTGCTCATGTAGGTTTGAAGATCGGATGGAAAGGTGCTCGGGGATCCAAGGAGGAAGTGGGTGTAGTCGTAAATGATGACCAAGACCCTCAAGATGCGGACTTGGATCGAGTTGTAGTTCGTGTAGATCCAGTGTATTTCCGTCCGGCAGAAGTCGATCTGTTGTGCGGCAATGCGGAGAAGGCCAAGCGTGAGCTCGGATGGACCCCAACTGTTCGATTTCAACAACTGGTTGAGGAAATGGTGGCGTCTGATGCTCGCGAGTTGCAGCGCGAGACTCATGGGAGTATAAAATTCGACTCCCAACTGAGCTCTTGAACCGCGGTGCTTAATTAAACGACGCTATAATGATACAGCTAGCTACAAAATTAACAGTAAGAAGTGTTGTTAATCTAGAGACTCCGGCGTTCCTGGTAGCGACGCAGCAGTACGCGGCGCTCAAGCTCTGGTTGCGCTGCAGCATGACCTTCGATCTCAACAAGCACAGGGCCTTGTAATCGTGCAAGCAATTGCGCAAAGGTCGGGCGACGTGCAGGGGTGTCGCGAAGACAATCTTGGATAAGTTTGCGACGTTCAGGCAAACAACTGGAGGGTAACGAAGGCCGCAGCCCCTTGTGTGCCACACGCATGAGCACCTTTAATCCCGTCTCATCCAGATCGTGATACGGAGTGCGTCGTGTTTCTAGCTCGGTGAGCACAATACCGAACGAATACACGTCGGCTTTCGGTCCATAGCGTTCGCTACGGATAATCTCGGGGGCGAGCCAGAATGGTGTGCCGACGAGAGTGGTGAGGGCGTCAACACCCTTTTTGTACCGGCGACTAAGCCCGAAATCTCCCACTTTGCAACCGAACGTGGCTGAGCACAGGATATTGACACTTTTGAGATCCCGATGCACTACTGGCCGTTCCTGGGAGTGTAGATAAAGCATTCCTTGAACAGCATCCACTGCCATTTTAAGCAGCGGATCAGCCCACGTGAAGTTCTTTCCCAGTCCGGAGTGTAGCACACTATGCATATCACCATTTTCAAGATACTCCATCACAATACACAGATTAGAAGCGTTGTCCCAGCTCGCACCGATAAACTGGACGATATTTGGGTGCCGCAGACACGACATGAGCTCGATTTCGTCTCGAAAACTAGCGAGCGCACTGTCACCTTGAGACGCATCACGACTGCCAATTCGATTCCGACTAGCGCCAGACTCCACAATGTGTTCACGACGCATTCGTTTACAGACAACAATGGTACCAAAGTACCTGGCTTTAATCACATCTCCCATTGAGCCACGCCCGATAGCCTGCAAGAACGTGAGGTCAGCAAATGGGATGTGTACTATCTCCAGGTGACGCATTTCCGGCGCGGCGAGCACGCGCGCGACCGCGCGCTCCTCATCCGCGTGGGCTGCGTCGTTCTGCAGTGCAGCCTCAGCTTGCTTGAGCGACGACTTCAAATTCTCGTTTTCTTTCTCAACCAAGAAATTAGAGAGGAACGAACGCCGATTGGTACGGTCTGACGAGTACGACAAGATAAGCAGCAGCACGATTGCCATACCGTAAGCAAACGTGGGGAGCCACTGCAATTGGAGCCCGAAGGCAGTCACGACAATAGCGTAGACAGCGCCTGCAGTGACAGCCACTACCACCACTTGAACAAACTCTAGACGAATCGATATCACAAACAGGAAACTGAAGAGCGAAGCAAAACTCACCAGCGTCTGCACGAGTGCGTCGGAGCAGATGTGAGTCACGCGCACAGCTAAATTCACTTGCTCGTCGTTTAAATAGGCGAGGGCATTGGTGATCACGGAGGAGCTCCGATCCTCACTTGAGCTTCCGTTTAAACTCGGGAAAGTGGACGTGAGCTCTAGATTGGAAGTTTCACAGGATATGTACTCTTGTACGACTGCCGAATAGGCATTCGTGGCCAATCGACTGGCATCCGCTAGCCATAACTGAAATGTCAGATTGAAAAAGATGATAATAAGGCAAACCCAGCTCCGCCATCGCGTCTGGAACGGATTGTACTTGTTGGGCAGCACAGCAAACGGTAGCGCGATAGGGATATAAATCCACTGGAAAAACGTTGGCAGTGAATCGTACGAGAGAATGAACTGCGCCATCCCGACGAAACCGGAGCTGGGAAGTGCGTAGAACACAAGGTTCACGAACAAATGGACAACCATCCAGACACCCACATGCCAGCGCGCGCGTCCAAACCAGTAAATAGCTGTGAAATCCTGGTACAGCGTCTCAAGCTTCGGGTCTAGGAAAAACCGGGTGTACTTGTTGAAGACCTGCGGGTCCGGTTTCACCAGCACCGCGTCAATATACTGCACCGTCGCGTCATCGACATCCAGGAGCGATGCGCCTTTATCTTCTCCACTATGTGACCTCCTCTGATTCGCCTTCTCCTGTCGACGCCTTCGTCGGTCTTCTTTTCGTTGCTTCCTCCTCTCTCTGCGTCCATCTTCATCGTCCTGCTGACGATACTCGCCCGTACTGAACATCTCAGCGTCGACTGATGGACTCGAGGACACACGCGGTCCAGCAAGAGGCGAAGAAGCAGCAGCAGCGAACCCAACCCGCTTTACACCATTTCTAGGTCGTTTCCGGTCTTTAGGTCTTGGCATTAAAAAGTGGAAAGGATCTGGTCTCGCACGCTTCTCGGCGTCCTTGCGCGGCCTATTTCCAGCCTGCATGAGCTCTCTCTGAGACTGCTGAGTGCAGCGCAAACCCTCGCTCTCTGTAGTTGATGGTGTGGGTGCTGCAGCCGCTGCTGCTGCGCGCGGTGCATTCAATACAGTGGGCGTCGCACTGCTATTCGTCTCGGAAGATTCTCGAGGAGCTACAGAGTCTGCAATCACTTGAGATTTACGTCTGGAAACTTCTTCATATACGCGTTCCATTCGGTACTTGGCGTCAGGTTCGTGGCGGCTTCGAGAGTGAGACGAAGACGATCTAGGTGGGGGAACTGGAGATTGCGCGGCTTGTGCTGGACTGTTTGAGCTCGCAGTAGTCTCATTTGGAAGAGGAGATGCAGTTGTAGATGACGCATGGTCAGATTCAACCTCCCCATCTTCTTGCCGGCGATGGTCGGCCAGCAGCGCCGCCAACGCGCTCTTCCGCGCCATGTTGACTTGGTGCTGCTGACTTTATCCGAAATGAAACAAATCGCTTTTCAGCCAATGGAGACGAGACAGTTATCTTTTCAGCGAATGAAGAAAGGTATCGTGAGACCAGCTCCATTCCAGTAGATACTGCTGGATCACACGCCGCTACCTCAACACCAGCAACTTCTGTAAGTCCACTAGCTCATGTACATGTGAAGAACACCACGTTATCCGGTCATTTCGGCCAAATCCGGTACATGTAGATTTTTTCGGGTCGTATACAATTTGGGTCGCTGATAGGTTGCGGGCTTCCTTTGCCAAATTGCTGGTACTATTTGCGAATGGGGGTAACAGGGTTGTACAGTATTTGCGAAGGTCGGCGCCGAATTTCCAGCGAGCGAGCATTAGACTCGCCAGAGTTATTACGGTATCTAACTATCCTACAGTCAAGCGTAGCGCGCCTTGAAGCTGATCAACGTTTGGCAAAAGACGAAACGACGCGGCATCCTATTGGCTGAAACAGATGCGACCAATCCACGATCCGACCCGGTTTACGACCCGAAAATAGGCTATCCTAAGTCTATTTCCACCAATCAGCTTCTGTTAAGCTCTTATACCATATATATGGTAGGTACGTTCAGCTATGCCAAAAAGCTTATCCTTCGACGCGGCATCCTATTGGCTGAAACAGATGCGACCAATCCACGATCCGACCCGGTTTACGACCTGAAACTAGGCTATCCTAAGTTTATTTCCACCAATCAGCCTCTGTTAAGCTCTTATACCATATAGGTACGTTCAGCTATGCCAAAAAGCTTATCCTTGGGGTCAACTCCTCGATCTGCCTTCGTCCAAGCGAGATGAAGGTGTCCAATACCCGCGAGACCTCGAGCGCTACATGGTCATTGAACCCTGTGCGGTTTATGCAGCTGGCGCTGGCCATGACAATGCTGCTCTCTGTCTCGTATATGTGGCAATTTACAGCGGAAACCGTCGCCCCCGCTTCAGACGAGATTGAGACCACGAACGCTAAAGACGCTGCAGCCAGACTTGTTCAGGCTGCGGAAGCTGCATTAGCAGTACAGAAAGACCGATCTCACGCACACACGCAGTACGTGGTGCGCGGGTTTGAAGAGGCGCACAAGTTCGTGCGAGAGTACGACGTGGCCTCGATGGGGCCTCTCTTCATGCTCTTTATGAGCGACACGGACGCGAATGGGACGTACTGGTTCCCGCCTTGCCAGCAAGTAAAGGACGCGGTGCAACGAGGGTTTAAACGTGCTCCGAGACGCTCCAGACTGCTGGAAATACAAGTGGGACCTGAGAAGTACTGGAACGACCTCATGAATCCGTTCCGGCAGAACCAGCTTTTCTACATTGACTACCTACCCACTTTGATACGGTACGATGGCGGAGGCAACTCATCGGGACTGCTGGCTGGACCAAACTGCCTCAATCAAGACCTGCTAGACTCGGTGTTTCAGGTGAACAAGCCAACGGCTGGGGCTCCCAATGCTAATCACGTCATGCATATGGACAAGTCGAAGCAGGTCATGGACTTCCTTAAGCTCTACGACTACTCGTTTCCGCTCTATATGTTTTTCGTGTCTGGAGTTCATGCTTTCAACAACCGGCTGTGGTGTCCGTTCTGCGATAAAGCGGAGGTGCCGGCCATGCATTATTTCAATTACACGGCACCAGCTAACGCTGTAATGCTGCGCATCGTGGTCGCACGTGAGTCTCGCCAGTGGTTTGATGAAGACAACGACTTTGTCGGGCCCGAGTTTAGTGAAAAAGTTGTGGAGTTCGACGGTGTGCCGTATCTGGGCTTCGTGGACCGGAACCAGACCAGTAAGAAGATTAAACTGCGAGAGTTCGTGCACGGCATGGACCAACACCAAAAACTGAAAGAATTTTTCCAACATAAGGCGCTGGGTGCTTCCGTCACCGTTCCAACAGCATTAACCCCATAGCAGGAGAGTAACTTGGATCAATAGAAACTGCAACCTTCCTGTTACTGTACGGTTTCTAAATTAGAAACGCCCATCATTTTTTTGTAAGATAAATATTTTACCGGTAAATTTAGACCGACATAACCAGTCCATTTGGTCTCATTTGCATCTTGGCACTGCGCACCAGCCATTAGTTTTCACTGTTTGAGGAGCTCCAGTAGCAGTTCCTCTGACTTGTTCCTATTAACAGCAACAGCCATGGCCATGATGAAGCGGAGACGTGACAATGAGACCGGCGCGCAGGCGGACGCGGCTGATGAGGCCAAGAAGCAGCGACTGGCGACTGCAGGCGGCAACAAGTACATTAACAAGCAGCGTGTGCTCGTGTTCTCTTCGCGTGGCATCACAACCCGCTACCGCCACCTCATGGACGATTTCCGTAAGCTCCTGCCGCACCACAAGCGTGAAGTGAAACTGGACGCCAAGGATTCGCTTCACGTGGTGAATGAGATTGCAGAGATTAAAGGCTGCAACACCACCATCTTCCTGGAGGCCCGTAAGCGTCAGGACCTTTACATGTGGGTCAGCCGTGTCGGCACGGGCCCCAGCGCCAAGTTCCTCGTGCAGAACGGTTAGTACCTTTTAACTATGTATTGATCCATCGTGTTGTCTTATACTTACGCTGTAAAATTAATGTAGTGCACACTATGGACGAACTCAAGATGACGGGCAACGCTTTAGCCGGTTCGCGTCCGCTGCTGACGTTTGATAAGTCGTTTGAAGAAGCGCCGCACCTTCAGGTGATTAAGAAGCTCTTTACGCAGGTGTGGGGCACCCCAAAGGCGCACCCGAAAAGCAAACCGTTCATTGACCGCGTCATGAGCTTCTACTACGCCGACGGCAAAGTCTGGTGCCGCAATTACCAGTTGGCGGACGATGCCGACACGAAGAAGGCGGAGCTGGCGGCGCTACACCGTGGTGAGGACCTCGTGCAGCTCATTGAGATTGGTCCCCGCTTTGTCATCACGCCCATTCGCATCTTTGACGGCAGCTTCGGTGGCCAGACGCTGTACCAGAACGAAAATTACGTGTCCCCGAACGAGAACCGTCGTGACGCTAAGGCCGATAAGCGCGACCGTTACGTGTCTCGCAAGTCGGCGCAGGGTGATCGCAAGGAACGTCAGCCGGAGCGCGAAATGCCTGAAGATCAATTCGCTGATGTGTTCGCTGGCGCCACACAGTAAGTCACAAATTTCTGCATCTGTCAACGACGATCAAATGGTCCTTTGCATTGCAATCTTTCCAGTAGAAGGAAAAATTAGCAGAGATCAGCTATATAGACCTCTTTTTACACTTCAACACGTTGTAATCGTTCGCCATTGGACGCCTACCATAAATAGCCTATGCGGGTGGCTTATCTGCAGCAGATATGTCAGAAATAAATCATATATATGGCGACGTAAAATCCTAGTGTCATTCGTTTCTTATTGGTTAAAATCTTATTCTCAAGTGGCACGTAGTGTTCATAACGGCTTAAAGGAAGGAGCAGATGAAGGCGTTTAACGCCTGGCGCGGCGGCGACGCGGGTGGCAAAGGATCCAGCGACGCGGTCTCGGAGCTGCAGCAAGTGATCTTGAAGAAAGATCTGATGATTCTGAGTCTACAGACGCAACTGGACGCGTACACGACGCGATTCGGCGCGCTCCCGGACGAGATCTTGGCTCAACTCGAGCATTCCGAGCCCATAACGGAGGAGAAACAGGTGCACAGCAGGGAATTAAGTGGTGATAGGAAGGATTTAACCAATGGGCGCGAAGATCTCAAGTTGCAGAGCAGGAAGCCGCCGACCCCGCGTCTTGGAGCCACGTCGCCGTCGTCAAGATTCCGAGCCGCTTCGGACGCTGAAGAAGCAGTGAAAGTACAGAGTCGATCCAGTAAGAACGTGGTGCTGGATTTTGTGGAGGATTCGCCCATGTTCCGCCGACAATTGGAGGGCTTCGAAGAGTCCATTTCAGGTCTTCGCGTGCTACTAAAGGAGCTTGTAACACACTCAAAAGAGTACGCGACTGCTGGAAAACACTTTGGAGAGGAAGAAACAGCATTAGCAGATGAACTGGTGCAACGCCGACACGCGCGCGCCATTTTCTCGACCAGTTGCTCCGAATTAGGCAGTTTATCGGAGCTTTTTGGCGAGATGCATGATACATTGGCTCAAGTCCAGAGCTCACGTGTGAGTATGTTATTAGGAGTAGAATCTTTACTCAGTCGATCGATTCAGCAGTTCTCAGAGAAAGAATTACTGAAAGAAGCTGCAGAGCTGCGGAAAGAAGTTTCAAGACTAGGAGATGAGTACGAGGCGCTGCTTGGGAAACTACTGAGTAAAGCAAGACAACCAGGTCAACCAGCCAATGGTACAGGGACTCCTACTAGTGGAGTAGACGCGAGTGGAAGTCTGGGATTGGGAAGTCCTGCGATGCCCATGACGAGTTACAATGGAGCTGGTGAAGTGGTTAATATAGGAACACCACCAGCTTCGAATGTTGCAGGAGGCAGTAGTTTAAACGTTTACAGCTCCGAATCAGGGGCCACAAATGGCAGTGATAAGCAACAACGAGCATTGGAGCGAGACGTCGTGGTCGCGCGTCGACGATTTGAGCTCGCGCGCTTTGATCTCGTTCGGTACATGAACCGAATCGACTGTATGAAAAAGTTCGTCTTAGTGGAGTGCTTTAACTCCATTTTGTATGCACAATTGGGGCATTTCCACGCTTGTCATGAGCTGGTCAAGTCTGTGGAGCCGACGCTTCGTAAACGTCAAGAAATGATGCAAGTTTCCCGTAAAGACTTGGAACAAGATGAACTAATGTGGACTTCACAGCGAGAAGTTCTTGACAAACGCTTATCACAAGATGTGGACTTTGTGAGCTCTACCTATGGCTCTGGCAGTGTTGGCAACGAATCACCAGCAACTGGTAGTGGACTGAGCGTTGAGACGGCCATGGCTAGTGAAATGTTCCCGTCTCTTGATTTACCTGTTGAAGTCATTTCGAATGACACCAGCAGCAATCGAGAAACCATGAACGTTTCTCCTGGTGGCGTTGCAAAGCAAGGCTATCTTTTTGTGCGCAACTCGCTCTTCCCAGCACGGAGTTGGAAGCGTCGCTGGTTCCAGATTCATGCAGGCAAGCTCTTCCAAACAACCTCACGTAGTGGATCAGGGAAACATCCTACAGAGAGCAGTTTAACTCTCGTATGTGACTTATTGCTGGCTCGAGTGCGTGAGCTCGAGGGTTCGAGTTTACCTTTTTGCTTTGAAGTTATCGACGCGAACCGCGCCAAACTTTTACTTCAAGCTGCGAGCGCTCGCGATATGATTGAGTGGATTGAAGCTGCACGGCGAAGTACCGAGAGCGCACTAGAAAAACAAAGCCATCGTCAAGAAGTGCATCCAGAACAACAGTCAGTCATTCAAGAGCTGACGGAAGCGAACCCATGCTGCGCGGATTGTGGACAGGAGCCAGCGGAATGGGTGTCGATTAACATCGGCTGTCTCTTGTGTATTGAGTGTTCAGGTATCCACCGAAGTCTCGGCGTTCACGAATCAAAAGTACGATCACTGACTTTGGACTCGTGGGAGATGTCTCTCCTCATGTTACTCCGGGATAGCCTTGGAAATGATGCTGTAAACGCTGTATGGGAGCACACAGTGCCGGATGGATGGAGTAAACCAACACCAACTACATCACGGGAAGAAAAGTCGCGCTTTATTAAGGCCAAGTATCATTTTCATGGGTTTGCAGAACCGGACGAGACATTGAGTGCTCTGGAGGATGATAACAGCACTTTAAAGCAAGATTTGGCCAAGCGCTTTCTATCTGGAGCTTCTGAGGGCAATTTAAAGGAGCTCATGTGGTGTTTAGCTCACGGAGTGGATGCGAATGCACGCGCGGGTGAACAGAACGAAACCGCTTTACATGTAAGTGCTGCGTCTGGCGCTGCATCGTGTTGCGACTACCTCGTTTTAAATGGTGCAAGCTTGACTTTGACTGACAAAAGGGGTCGATTACCTTACGATGCTGCAAAAGCTGGCGGATTTGAGGACATTAAGCTCACTTTAATGCAAAAGATGAGTCTAGAGCAGTACCAGTCCTAATGCTGGGATCCTGAGAGAAAGTGGCGGAATAATGAGTTGATTTTGCGATAATTGGTACTAAGTATTTATTTTCTAACGGTCTAACGGGGAAGTGAAGAGTATTCTCATCCTGATGGAATTATTTTACTGGTTGGTCGCCCAGAGCGTGGCCGCGGCTGAGCTGCTTGAGGCAGCAACGCCGTCTCACTTCCTTCTTCGGAACGTGCGTCCACATCAAGAGAAACACTTGATCTTCCTTTCGGTGTCACGTCGGCTTCAATACGAGACTCTTTATCCGATAGATAAGGCATCACATTGCTTCTAGAAGATAACGATGCTGACCAAGGTCGACTTGGACCATGGACACTTGAGTCTTCACCTGTAGCACTGATGGTTAGCGCCGGAATATAATGACCCGAAGCATCCTTGGTATCCTGCAGACTGCCTTGACCATCGCTTCTGCGATTCGTGAGATGGTCTGAAGACAAAGCGCTGTTCAAAGGAGGGATTTCTGCGCTATTAGGACGGCTCTCAGTGATAACTCCAAGTTTCGCAGCTTCTGTTTCCGCAGCTAATCGTGCGGCTTGTTGTTGATTCGATTTTTCCCGTACGTGGATCATGAACTCGACAAACTCAACAATATCAATCTGTCCACTTCCGTCTTCATCGACAATGTCCATCATCTCCTTAAGCTCTTCATAACTCGGGTATTTTCCGATCGCTGCTAGTCCCGTACGCAGTTCCGCTTCTTCAACCGAGCCACTCCCATCCAGATCCAACATTCGAAAGACTTGCATGTACGAAACCACCACTTTCGGTTCAATGCCGTGCTGTTCTCTTAGAGCTTCAACACGTCGAAGTAACTCTTTTTCCGCCTCCATTTCTTGCGTTGCCTCCTCCATACTTGTAGTCACCACACCGATGAATAATGTGATGAGAACCATAGCTCCTAGAATGATAAAAGTGCAGAAATACAACACAGCGAGAAGCCCATTAGGTTGGTGTTTGCACTCGTACCCAAGTGCTCGGTATTGCTCGTAGCCGTACAAATCACAGCCATAGTAATTAATATACAAGATATCGCTCCATCCATCCATCGTCGCCATTTGAAAGAGCGACAGCATAGCGAAGTGCAAGTATTGGAAGTGGAAAGGGTCGTTCTCCGAGAACAACATATTGCCCACAATACCAAAGACATAAAAGCACAATAGCAGAATTAAGCCAATGTAGCCAATCGAACTTAAACCTTTCAGTAGTGCAGATACAATCACTTGTAGTTGTGGAAATGCTCGTACTAGTTTGAGTACACGTAGTAGTCGTAGTAGTCGTAGCATGGTGAGCATCCCTCCAGTTCCTCTTGTAAAACTACCAACCACAATGATAAAGTCAAACACATTCCATGCTGTTCGAAAGTATCCCCAAGGTTCCAGACCTTCAGCTAGAATCTTGAGGATAACTTCAGCTGTAAAGACTGTTAAGATAGATGTATCCACTGCAGTAAGTAATACCCCAAGTACGTCAATGATTTCCTGTGAGGTTTGCAATCCCACCATAACTCCAGCCATAACAATGACACCGGTGACGAAGAGTGAGAACTTTGGGTGCTCTACAATTTTCGTTGCAAGACTCGCAATCTTGAGATAAGCACCTTTGAGACTTTTAGTATCACCCGAACCATGCGAAAGGATATCAGTCAGATCACAGTCATCCCATGTCTGCATTAGCACTTCGCGCATCTTTTGGCGCTCTTTGCGCTCAGCTGCAGACAATTTCCCTTTCTTGGTTGGATCTTGGTCGTCTCCGACATGATTGCCAACTCCAGCCGCACGCTTTTTCTCGGCTTCACGAGCACGTTCTTCAGCCTCCAGAGCCCGTTTTCGAGCCTTTTCCGCTCGCTTTTTCCCTTCAGCTTCTTCCTGCGCCCTCTTCATGTGCTCCATACTTTGCGTCATACTCATGGTGATGGCACCGATAAAGAGGGAAAGCATAACAAACGCAGAGATGAGGATAAAAGTGACAAAGTACAAGGAGGCCATGACTTGGTTCACTGCTCGTTGTGAGGTTAATGAACTGTCCGTCACATTGGCACCGTAAACTCTTGTGACGTTGCAAAATTGATAACTGGCCTCACTCGCAGGGTCGGAGGAGTAGTAGCCGCCATTGAAGCGATCACATCCGAAGTAATTTACATTCATAATCTGTAAAAAAGAGATGATAAACTGAGTAACATAAAAAAAATAAAGATTAAAAAATATACCAACACACTTACTGCAGACCAGTTTTCCAGTGTACTCATACGAAAGAGTGTCACCATTGCAATGGGAACGCTACGGAAGTGAAAAGTATCATTGTCTTGCCAAGCGTACATACCTGAGATGGCGTAGAGGTAAAACACGAGAAAGAGCAGCAGCATGATATAACCGATCGACTTGAGTCCACCAATTAACCCCATAACAATCATATAGAGTTGTGGAATTCGCTTGACGAGTTTCATAATGCGCATAAGTCGCAGCATTCGTAGAATAGCGATACTGCTCCCACCCAAAGCCGACCCCCAAATGGGTAGACTCATGACGATAATGGCAAAGTCAAAGCAATTCCATCGCATCTCTTTTCCGGAAAAAAATCGCCACGGATACAGCCCTTCAGCCATAATTTTAATAACTGCCTCGAGGATAAACACCGACAATACCGCGAAATCCATGTCGTTAAGGACAATACTTTCTCCAAGCGCCGGGTACGTCTGGAGTCCCACGGATAACGAAGCCCATGAAATACACACCATGACAAGGGAATTAAACCACGTATTGTTTAGTGTCGAGATGGCACCGTTTGCAAGTCGGACGTATTGGAGCTTGAACCCTCTGAGTCCAGTCAATGGAATTTGGTGAATAAAATCACTATCGTCCTCGGTATTCTCGGAGCTTGAAACTTTCGCTTTTTCGGGTGCTCGGAGTGGTTTAACTTCCGCCGGTTTTCGCTGTGGTCGTGATTGTTCTGTACCATTATTTTCAGTGGAAGATGAAGCTTCAAGACCTCGTTTTTCTTCCTCTAAGTCGTGTGCTTCATTCCATTCATTGGCTTCTACCTCTCGCTTGGCATTCGCTACCTTTCGACCAGCAGCAGCTCTCGCTGCAAACATTTCTGTGTCGAATAACGATCAAAAGTCTTTCGTGGTGGTGAGTACTTGTTGCCTTGTCAATGATACTTCCGAAGACGAAAATTGAATCCTCCGTAGCTCTTGCACCCACCACGAAAGTGGACCTGATCTACACTGCTAGTCTTCCTTTATTACAGCAGTTCAGGAGGTGATGGCACGCAACGCCCGAATAGTCAGCTAGTGTGTCGGCATAACCTGCGATGAGGCCGACTCTAATTTGAGACAGGAAAAAGTTTTATTTTAACTAATAGGCAATTGCGACCGTTTTTTAAGGATCTGAGCAGGGGACTTTCAAAATACTTAAAATCTAACAACCGCAAAGGTTTTGTTCATTTTATATAGCAACAGTTTGCTTGAAAATACTAATTATCGCACAGTTCCTGTTAAATTGCAATGATGCAGTTCACAGTATCGTTGGCAAATGCATTCTTCCCTTCCTGCTAAGAATCGCAGCTCAGCTGTTGTCTTCGGAGCTGACAGAACGAATTGGAATTGTCGCTCGTAAGTACTTGTCTGATTTCAAAGAACCGAAAGATTCGACTCCACCAACACGATTCTCGGGAGCCTTTTGAACGACCCGAATACACTCGAAACGATGAAATTTGCGACTGTAAATTAGGGATCGAAAAAAATAATTGCAATGGGTGCCTTCCACCCCCCCTCAACCATTTTTATGGAACGAATTTTAAAGCCGGTAAAAGAATCATTAAACCGGAGTAAAAGTGGTATTAACATTTAAAACCACTCTTGTCTCACGAAAACAATTATTTTTACATGTTAATACCACTAACATACTTACTGTTAGTAAGCTTTAATGATTCCCCTAAACTAGCAACTCACTAAATAAATATCTTGATTTGGTTATTGGTTGAGCCTCGCCCTCCAAGATGCAAATGATACGAAAAGCTGATTACTAACCTAGGTACGAATCGCGATTTAGGCACACCATTCGAAAGAGGGACATCTCCTCTTTCTGCTGGTGCCTTCAGATCTACGAAAAGTTAAAAACTTGCGGAGTCTTGGTACTCTGAAAAGTTGCCTCCTTGAAAAAAATTCGCAAAAAAAGTTGTCTGCTACATTTGTCTAGTTTTAACAACTGAATCGAATGCACCTATTCCCAGGTTCTAATTTACCGGTATGCTGCTTCAGATCGTCTTTAGAAACAGTAGTCAAAATTCGAGGGGTATATTAGATATGTTTTGGGTACACTAAGCCCCTTTTCCAAAAATGGGTATTGGACAAAAGGATCCTACTGTTTTAATGCTAACATACTCTGGGCCTACTTGTCTTTCCGTGCGCGCTTCCGAATTTTTTTTCCAGGCTGGGTTTTGGTGGCGCTGTCCAGCGTAATTTAAAAAAATATATATTCATGCTGTCGTAATTCTTGGTTTGGTGTTCATGGGGTAACGCCGCCGGTGTTTCTTTGGCTTCTTCCGAATCGACCGCATCCTTTTCCGGAATGTTGAAGGGCGTGGCACCCTCACCACCAAATCGTTCTCAGTCACGTAGCTGTCCATTTCGCTGTAGAGCTGGTCCCATGTGAAGCACGCCGGCAGCAGCATGTATTTTTCATCAATGTACTGCTTCCGAACCGCACCATCAACTGTCTTTTGGGTACGAACCCTTCCAGGGACGACATCGCCCAGTGTCTCGGAAAACGAACGGAACCAGTTGGCAAGCCATGCCATATCGATCTTGGCGGCGTTCAAGTTGAGTAGGCCACGGTGCGTGTTGATTGAGAAAGACCCTTGTTGTATCTGGTGTCTATAGCGAGTGATAGTCGCCGTAGCGATTCCGTAAACAGCGCACCACGATTCCCGACACACAAGACCTAATAGTGGATGGTAGTACGAGAAGACCTGTCGCACACCAGTTCCGCGGCGCCGCACCGCAGTGTCTGTCTTCATCAGCATTGCTAGCGACGTAATGATGCTCTGCTTCTTTTCCTGAGCAGACACGTGGGACACTGAACACAGGAAGTTCTCGAGCTCAGTCGCCTTGCCTTGAAGGCATCGATCGCTGCACTCGTCTTGTCGGATCAAACTGGTACCTGCTCTCGAAGCTGGTCGTCATTCAAAACGACCCCCACTGCGAAACCGTCGAGCGAGTCTGCGTCCGAATACTCGTTGGGGTCGTCTTCATCGCTCAAAACCCCACTTGACCGGAAGTCGGCTCCCACGCGCTTTCATCCGAAGCTGCATCGCCGGATTCGTCCTAGACTGGGAGGAGAGAGCCCAATAGTTTTCTGCCCGGCCAAGGCGTGCCGTGTGGGCTAGTAGGTGCGCCACGGGGCGGGGCTGAACTGCTGGTAGGGGCTGCACTGGTATCCATCTACTTGTTCTCAAAAATACACCACCCCAAAATGGGTCCCTGTGAGAAAGGGTCTCGACTGAAAATTTGTTTCCGTTTAAGTTCGTTTTGCATTGGCCAATCATTGAAGTGAAGTGAAGAAGTTTAATGGCGGAAGCAGGACCGGGCATTAGATAGCACTATAATAAACCTACAAGACATTGATGAACCTCACTTCCAAACCAAACCAATCTTTGAAGTCATTTTTCTCGATAACGCCAAATGGTTCATAAGGATCATGGCGTTTGACGCCGTCTCAAATTGAAGTTTGGGGATCTTCAAAGGCTACCTGGCCCCAAGATTTCGCGCACTTCGCTGACTCCCCCCTCGATCTCGGTGAGTTCTGATCGCGGCTGCTGTTATCGCTAGGATCTAGAAGGTAAGACACTTTTCAGAGGGGCCATGAGATCCTGGTACTTGACATGATCCAGGCTCGTACTGCAGTCTCCATAATCGTACGGAGGCTCCAAATCCAGCAGCAATGCCTTCCTTCCTCTCCCCTCCGGCTAAGTCGCATCTAAGGTAAGCAGGTTCCGTAATTCGTCAGATTAGGGGGTTGGAATCATTGTACATGAGTCCCTTTGTAAGTATGTTGCCTGTACCGCCTCTAGCTAAACGCAACCTGTTGGAGGCTGTCACGGCGGTTGGCGAATCTCTACCGACCTATGCGCGTCGTAAAAAGGTTAATACGCGTATTTCTGGTAACCGTTCCGCGTGTTCGTTGCCATGGCTCCGATCAGGGAATACTATTAACCACCCGCTGGTTTTGGAAGCTGCCACCATGCAAGTAGTGTCGATTGCGGACTTCGTTTTGTCCCAACCAGAAACTCTTCCCCAAATACCAAGTGAAGATTTTAGTCGGAACATAACGACGGAACCACCGTCTCCGGCATCTCCTGCGACATCGTGCGCGACTACCGTTGTGGTAGTATCTCCATCCGTTTCAAGTTCGCATACTTCTACGACAGCGCCATGGACGCCACATCGTACAAGTTGCGAAGATGGCGATCGTCGACGTGAAGACCGCCTTGTGAACGAAGAGTCTCCTCGCCCTATTGCTACTCTAGTACCACCAGTAGACGGCGTCGTCATGTGAAAGGCGTCCCAGAATGTTTCTCTTCTGCGTTCGAGTCATCGGATGGTTACGACTCTGAGGCCATTGCTGATTTGGCTGGTGTCGCTTACATCCCGAGCGAACGTTCAACTACATCCAGTTCCCCTGGGTTCGTAATTGTCAACCATACAAGCTTGATGTCGAAACCGGGTGATTGGCTTCCGGTCCGGCCTAATGATGCTCAATTATTAAATTCCCGCTTTAACCCAAGAAACTGGAAGTTCCCGGAAGTTCCCGTGTACATGAACCGCGGGGAAGACGTTGCTGCTGTACGACTCGTTGTACTGCTATCACTATCCTAACGCCAAGGCCAGACGCTTCTGCACCGACTGCAACTCCACGTTCGATGGCATTTGCGGCAACTCGCTGGTGCAACTCCACGTTCGGTGGCATTTGCGGCAACTCGCTGGAGGAGTGATCGTCTTACACTCATGCTCAAAAACCGGACGGGGGTGCGTGGTGAGGTGGCTACGGGTGCCATCCCTGCTGGGGAGATCGTGTGCCAGTACTTCGGTCATCTGCAGTTGTTTGGAACGCCTTGTCGTAATGCCCCCGCTAACAAGGGGTATCGTCTTCATCTGAGGACGCGATCTACGGGAAAGAAGTACCTGGAAATTGACGCTTCTCGATGCGGAAAGTTGATGAGAATGGTTAATCATTCATGCAACGCCACCGCTCACTTTCATGAAGTACAAACCGGTCGCACGCTGACTGTTGTCGTCGTGACAGTGAGAGACGTTTATCCTGGCGAGGAGATTACTGTATATTATGGTGATTGTCTCTGGTTTCTCTGTCGCTGTGGCTGGTGGGGCTGCCAGCACAGAGACTTACATCACCTGCCGAATACCCCTTCCAGTAAAGACAATAACGAATTCGATACGGTTCTGTTCGACACGCTTGGAGTCGATTCTTCTGCACGCCCGATATTCTTTCGACTGGAAAAAATTCGCACGATACGTAATGTTGTAGTTCTCTACGTGTTATTATCTTGATCGTAACATGACACTTGCGTATACAACTTTTTCCGTAAGAGTATAATGAAAGCAAGATATTAAAAATGATGCAGTATACAAAAATGAAGACATAATACTTCGCGGTCAGGGCTCAAGATTTGCCCTTCACTTTGGATTTCGGCTCCTGCGGATAAGCCACACGATCAGCCATGTCCCGGATATGTTTCGCGATTAATTTGGCAGGCAATCGTATACTAATCAATACTATTGTAATGTGATAGAGAGGCCGCAAGGCCGGTTACCACAACTACGGTCAAGACGAGCAGATGCTACTCGTCAGTCTCGCTGCAAAGTACTAACCAATAGGGAGGAATGAGTAGGAAGACCTCGCTCTAGAGTACAATATGCGCCGTGGTCGTAATTGGATAGAGTGCGATTATGACTCGCTGTGTAGGAAATTTCGTAACTTATACGGGATAAACGGGGACGTCCCACCCAAAATCCGACCTATTTTACTCGCACATGATGTTCAGCGCGCTATCGAGAAGAAGGGTGGATCCCACACCTCACATGACGGTGGTGATGGCGGAGACGACGACGCCCACTTTTGCAAGAGGTAGAAGCCGCATTGAAATCCAGCAATAATGGAGCAGTTCGAGAAGTAGGGTATGGTGAAGACAGCGAAGAAGAAGTCAACGTGGGGGAATGTGCCAGCGACGGAATCTGCGATGCTGAGGTAGAGGGTAGTGCTGTAGACTGGGAAGAAGTCAACGTGGGGGAATGTGCCAGCGACGGAATCTGCGATGCTGAGGTAGAGGGTAGTGATGTAGACTGGTGTCTCCCAACTTGCCCAAGTAGATCAACAAGAGTCGCAGGACTTTGCTCCACCCACTGTAGGCACGATTATTACAGAAGATGGGTCGATAGACGTGTCTCTAGCGGACATGGTGTGTTCCGACAACGAGGATATATTCTCATAAGACCGAGGTAGAGAGGAAGACCCGACCACTGACACGAACCATTTTAGAGAGTTGCGTACAGACGTCGAAGTCTGTGCGACGCAGCAGGTTCGACACCGTCAAACTGTATCCGGCTCACATGAAACCTTCGACGACCCCACTTCCAGTCCGAACGTACCCCCCCGTAGCCCAACGGAACCTAGCGAATGTAGAGTCTACAACTCCCACCAATTCTAGTGCGGGGCGCCCCAAAAGTGCGGCCGTCCACGGGTGCCGAAGAAGCAGTCAATGCCAGTACGACCAACGTTCTCCTCTCCGGAAGGCAGACCGTTGTCGAGGGGTGCCGACCGAGCTTTAGAAGACGCGCGTGAGGTCCTGTTGCAAAAAAAGCACAGTAAGTAGTCGACTCGGAAGTGGCGACCTACGATTTCTACGCGACAACATCGACGAGCTCACTGGTAAGAGCCGAGTGCAGTTGGGAAAAGGGACTCGTCGGACATATTGAACTCTGGTGCCATGTACGCGGCTAACAAGAGAGCGAGAGCGAAGAAGCGTCTGGACCAGTTGAAGAAGGAGTTAGAAGATGAGGAAGACATGCAGCAATCCGTTGGAGCAGATATGATGCAAATGCGGGTAATTTATGCATGAAGACGCAGACCGCCGATCAGAGATTGAGAACCGACGCCGTCGTGAGGACAGAGATGCAAGACTAGAACACAAAAAACAAGAACGAGATGCTCGAGCTGAAATTAGCCGCGAAGAGGCGGCAGCTGCCGAAACGAGGCGACAACAGGAGTTGGAGATGGCGTGAGCTGCCCGTGATGAACAAATTAGGGCAGAGGCCCTGAAGGTAGCCGAAAGCAGACTACGTTATAAAGAAATGTTGGAGCGCGACAGGTTTGAAGCCAGAGAAAGACACGATCAAATGATGATGCTTATTGCAGCCACCCAGAGGTCAAACAGCTTACCGATAATGAAATTTCACAATTAGTCTGTAAAAAATCGTGTTGAATTGAAATATAGCTATTAAATATCCTCATGTCCGTGGAAATGTGTCGCTCGTATCTGACTTATTCTAGCAGTGCGTACTCGGAAGCTAGACAATCTGAATAGGTGTGTCGAGTGCTTTCCAGTGTCAGACGGCAGCGGCAACAGCAATCGATGATACACTTTCTCTGTATGCCCCACACCCCACTCTGCCGACTGCCTTATGAAAGTAGTCGCAGAGGACGTGGCTTTGGCTACACTACGAATGGAAGGCATCAACCTACTCAAATCACCGTCTTTTAGCGGAGTCATTACGCGGTCGGTCATGTCCTGACAGCACGGTAAGGCACTATCCGGTACTATTCCATACCGTGAGTCAGGGTTGAGACGTCGGTCGGCAAGTTTCCTCCGAAACTCAAGACTGGTGTCCCCGTCGTTCCAGCTACCGGGACAATTTTTTTATGCTTAGCCCAAACTATGAGGCCGTCCGCGCTGTAGCAATTGCCCCGGTAACAAAACACCGTGAAGCCACACGGTGTAGTGTTCGTTCTGCATCCTCGTCCGAAGGCTGCTGGAAAGTAAACATACAAACATATAAAAGTAATAAAAACCCGACATACCAAACTCTTTTACATACCCTGTAAATATTTCCACCGAGGAACCCCCAGGTGAACTGCAGGAGTGGATGACGACGCACCACGAGTTACGCCAGGTATTTCTGTCCGAGCATGGGCGATGATTGATGACTCATTTGCTCACTAAGTCCCATAAATGAGTTCTGATGGCTTGAGGCTGGAATGACTAACGTCTTACCCCGAATAGAGGACATGAGCGTCATAAATATAGGGTGAAAATCCGGATCTCAAACCCTCGGTCACTCAAATATAAGGACGGCCACCGCGATAAGGGTTGCTTGGAGAACTGACTAGCAAGTACTTTAACTTTCCAGTCTTCAAATTGCCAGTGTCACCATCTAAAATAGGACCAACTGTTCATCTAAAGAGCCAGATCCATTGTTTCTCGACCTGAGCTTCAGAAAATGAGCTCCTCATTTTCCTTCTAACTTCAACCCAGCCACAAGAACTCAAGTACATGTCGAACACCCGCAACAATAATATCACTGAAAACTCGCCGTACTGGTCGAGTAAAAGCTGAATGTTCAAGGTTGCGGCTTTCACGCTCTTGACGTCGAGCATGCCATTTCGCCGAGCACCATACGAGGGTTGCGGTCCAAGAAGAATAAGTTGTTAGCGGCTTCGCGTGATCGCCGAGTTGTAACTAGGACCCAATGACGCTTGAGCGGCCAAAAGTATTCCATCTTGCAATTATCTTTACACAGAGTGAAGGCCTGTTTGACGCTGGCCTCGGCTTGGTGACAATCTAGTCAAGGGTTCACTCGTACAACGTGATGTAATGTGGTAGCTTGGGATTACCCACCTTGGTCTGGAGAGTGGGATCCCGTAGAGCACTACCGATGTAGTCGTCGTACTTGTTTCGGTAGTACTATTGATGGCTAC
>JAIKVB010000154.1:0-39268 GCA_024679045.1 Phytophthora brassicae | reverse complement strand
GTCGCTATAGGTTTTCGCTCATCTACCTCCCATAGCCGATGGCTACATTTGGGTCCAATCACTCTGTCGAGTACAATAGTAGCGATCTCCGCATTTGCGATTGCAAAGTCCTCCATAAATCACACAAAATTATCGATAGTTACCGGTAGTACAGTCGATAGGTGGTAGCGGCATGAGGCTGCGGAAACGCCTTCGTTTTGCATGGTGGTGGTCTGGCCGAGTCGTCTGTCTAGCTTCAATACTACAGCGCGCTTGAAATAGACGATAGACGCGCTATGTATGGGCAATATCTGTAGGATCACCGGTCGGCTAAGGCGAGTTTTTTTGTGTAGATTAACTATGGATCATATACGCACAACCAACCATATATTTTTATAAATAGATTGCTCCCACAAATAAATTATTTCGATAATTTTATTTGAAATAATTTGTCTCTACAATCATTTATCCTAACCCTGCGAGTCCGCGTCTCAAGCTGTACACCCGCTGAATTGCCGGGTGTTGTATTGTAGTTGCACACGCTCCGCTGAACGCCAATATTATATAGCATGTAACTAGACAAGGCCCAGCATGCACAGCGTCTCCGACGCGGACCAACCAACATTGGGACATCCAAGTTAAATCGTAGTGACGAATGTCACGAACTGCTTAACGACTTAAAGGCTGAGTCCTCTGCAGTTTTTATGGATAAAAACTGCAGAGGCCTCAGCCTTATTTAATAGTACAGCTGCAACCTCATGCACCTTAACAACAAACACCAGTACTGAACCAGCAAATTGACATTGACATTAACACAAAATAACCACTGTACGTACTGATGCCTCCACAACAATCACAGGAGGCACTCAAACCACTTCAAAGGTAACACCAGTACTGAACCAGCAAATTGACATTGACATTAACACAAAATAACCACTGTACGTACTGCTGCCTCCACAACAATCACAGGAGGCACTCAAACCACTTCAAAGGCTTCTTTGAATCACTAAAGACGCCATCCCCGTTCCGGAAGGACGTATCCACGTGGTTCAGCTCTGTCACGTAGAACGCACTTTTGTATGTGGAGTCGAAGCTATCCAGAGGAAGTCCCATAGCACAACTGGCATACTCGACAATACCATCATTTTCACTGGAATGGTGCGGCAACATTTCGCCTGCAAGCACGTAAAGAGCAGCTTTGAGGGTCACTAAACCAGCAAAGCTGTTACTGCACATCACAGCACTCACATTTCCTGCGTACGCAGCTTGAGCGGCAACGTAAGCTTCATTCGCCATTGCAGAGGAATAATTTGAGCCGTGGTAGGCAAGTGATCTCTCTCCAGTGTTTGCCGGGCAATTACCCAACAGATCGACCAATTTAGATAGGACAGCCCCCGCGGATCCATCACACGTTCTCTGGATGTAATTGGACCCCATACTGCCTTCCATCGGAGCACTAGCAGCCACCCAAGACGTGGACGGATCAAGAGTGACTAATCCGTTTGCAATGGCGCCGGCCAAAGTGAGACTTCCCATAGAATGTCCGAAGATGATGGTGTCTTTGATCGCTGCTGTTGCGTTATTACTTGTGCTACTCACTTGAAGAAGGAGATCCACTAGTCGTAGCTGAAACATTGGGTCAAACCAGTAATTCTCCTTCATCGCCAGAGTGATGAATTGTGTGCTGGAGCAACATGGCGTGTGATCTTTCAGTTCATCTCCAAAATATCCTTCAGGATCATCGCCGGTCAGACCGTGGTCGGAGTACGAGCTGAGACCGGCAATAAACACACACGACCGCAGTTTTCCCTTACAACCACAAGTGTTGTCTGTAATGAGGTTCCACAGGTCGAATTCAGCTTTCTCAGCCCGCAAAGCACGGTGTCCCCACTCTGAGAACGACCGAGTCATTAACGTTGGGAGCGATGGATTAATCCGCTCACCAAATGGAATTTTTCCGCACCTAGTCAACGCTTCTGTGGACACACGCGGAGCCACAACCGTCGGCGCAGTCTGTTCGTACTTGACGTCGATGTTGAGGTCGGAGCCTAAGATTTTAAACCCGTCGTCTTTAAACCACGACGATCCTGAAGAGCGCGAACACAGCACAAAGTCTTGACCTGCAAACGGGAAAACCATCATAGAACCACCAGGACATTTCTCCTGGAGATCACCAGGTTTGAGCTGGTGAGTGACGGTTGTAGCACTTTGAATGGCATTTAACACGCTTTCAATAGGTGGGACGGAGTGTGAAGGAAGACAACCTGAATCTCTCTCTACAGTCGAAATGCCATTAGGACGTTGAGTGTAGTAGGCCGTCCCATCCACGAGGGAATATTCGTGAGTAATTCCGTCCTTATCGAATGACGCCATCCCATTGTAAACTAGACTTTTTCCTGAAGAATTCCTTGGTGCCGGAGTCGCCACTACATCGAAAGTGGTCGCGCCGTGGATGTTCATGGCTTTGCGCTTGAGCTCGAAAGTGAGTCGAAGAGCTGGTTGTTCTTGCAGACTCCGCAAAATACGGTGTTTGGCGACATGAGCGTGGAAATGGTGCGTGTAGTCGGTGAATTGAGTCACAGCTACCAGCGCTGAAAAAGTGGCGACTGCCGCTAGTCTCCAGAAAACCCAGATTCGACGGTTGGCGGGTGGTTTAATTTCATGCTGCTTCATTGGGGCAGCTTCGAGCTCCATACCGGGAAGTGTATAGTATAGACACAATTGAAAACTGAATGCTTTCATTCCTCAGATTGAGCCACAGACTGTGCGGCAGTGCCGGCTCAAAGTTTGAGCCTCAAACAAGTGTAGAGCGTATCGATCGAGATTTGCCGACACTTGAGCTGAGTATGAAGGACAGCAAGTCATCCTTCATCTGCTATGGTGGAGAGCGATTCGGGGAGCGGGTACGAGGCTGTGCAATACAGCTGTTACAGTAATGTATTTCAATACACGGAGATTTCTTTGTGTAAGTTTCGAAGGTTATAAGGTTTAGATGTTCACGAGGTAACTGTAAAGAAAATTGTGTCCAGTTGCAAAGCAGACGCATACTTAAGCATAGGTTAGTATCATCTATTGAAACGTACATGTACTGTAGTTCAATGAGGCACCCTACTGTACAACTTGTACTTGTACTACAAGCACGGCTAGGTAGAAAAAGCTCCAATGTTGACTTACATCATGTAAGTCACATGTACAGGTACAGTACAGTACCTATTACCGGTAAATGTACTGTACTGTATAGCGATACCTACGACTCCGTACGGTGAATTGAGCCACATGTACAGTACAGTACCGGTTTCCGATAATAGACAATTTTTAAGCTTTGAGAACATAAATTTGCACCACGCCGACACTATTAACTCGACACAAGTCATTGGACGCAAATGTACCTATCAATTTGGAGAGGTTTAACTTTAGAAATCCCATTTAAATACGTGCATCTAAAGTATAATGTCGCGTAGATTCCGTAATAATGGTCAGAATTGGCTAATTCGCAGCCCTTCATGTCCAAATCGGGGCTAGGAAATGACGTCTAGATTTCCAAAAAGTTCCGAGAATAGGGTTGGCTTTGTTAATGAATTCAAGAGTAACTGGCATAGCCAGTCCGTTTGGCACATATCGGCGGTCAATCGAATCTCAAAACGAGACATGTTTTCTTGTCTCCACCAATCATTGGGTCCTATTACAGCAGAAACGGGCCAACCTTTTTCTTGGAACTTTTTGGAAATCGAGACGTCATTTCCTAGCCCCGATTTGGACATGAATGGCTGCGAATTAGCCAATTCTGACCGTTTTTTCGGCTCGCAAGTTAAAAATATAGAAGGGTAATTTCAATTCAATAAAGGCACCAGACCTTAGCATTCTCACATGAAATACAACGTCCACGTCATCATCTTCCTAATTGCACGTACTTCGACACGGAAACAGTCAAAGTCTTCAACTTCGCTCAAAGAAATCATTCTCTTTTCATTCATACAGAAAGGCCTGTACACAAAAGCCTGTACACGACCGCAGTCTGCTCATGGATTCTTGTTGTCTTGGATGTCCCTGTGAAAGCAGCTATCCAGCTGACACCGGCATACGAACCAAAGGTCGTCGCCATAGTTTGCGGTCACCTCTTGACCACGAAGGACGTCTGCGACTGTCTATACGACCACGGTAGTACGGCGTACGCTGGCTACCTCTACGAACAGGGCCATGGGCTTGCAGGAATGGTTGACAAACCTCATGAGGCTCCCCATACGCCCCCCCCGTTCACCGCCGCACGGATAGAGTAAGAAGCTTTTCCGGGCGTTGTCTGAACATCAGACGATATCCTGCGTTTCGAGGGCGACCTGCTCGAGACACCGTGACATGCTCGTTTTCGCCGAGATGTTGCCCCAATACCTCGCCTTCCGTGATGTCGACCTCAGCGAAAACTCCAAGGCGATTTGAGCGCACCTTGCGTCCCAGCAAGACCTTCTTTGACTCTTCGAGGCCGTTCCCACACTTGTCTTCGTATGGGAAACATTTTATGTTACAGTACACGTTGACGCGGGGATTGTGGCACGTCGTAGCTCTATAGGGGTTCCAGCAGCCACACGACCCGAAAGGAGAAACGGTAGTAAATACTGTAACAAGCGGGTTGAAGTGCTCGCGTGAACATATAAAGCTGTTCGGTCATTTGGCGGGGACAAAGACGTCGTGTGTTTCTTCCGGCTCCGTTCGCGGTCGAGAAGGCCCCCACGTACGCTGCATATAGATCCACGAGATGATGTTGGCGAAGACTTCGACGTTGCGTAGGGGCGCGAGTAGGGGACTGCGACCTCACGGCGTACGTCACGGCCGCCTTTACAACGTATTTCACGATCTCGGCGTGTCCCGGGGGCCCGATACAGCGATGTTGGCAGCGTTTCCAGCAAAATCGGGGACGACGTGGTCGGACTTGCCACACGTGGAAGATTCGGGGGAGTTTTATTGTCAGGAGAGCCTGGCAGACTCCTTGCCACGGAGTTAGAATTGTTTTCCTTGCGCTGGGGCGAGAACCATGGTAGTGTAGCCGTGTTTGTCTTGCTACAGTCGGCGTCTTGAGACCAAGGGTATACTGCCGCGTCCCGGCGCTGACGTCGTCTATCTTCTGCAGCACCTTGCGCACTCTAGAAGGAGGGTTTGCAATAATATTTGGTGGCGTATTTTCTTCATAACTCGAGTCTCTTACACAGTGGTTAGTCCAAGTAGAGGTGCGTGGTACGCGCACCATGATATCTAATCAATATCATACATGTCACGGGCCGCTACAGGATGTCGGTCTGCTATTCTATTCTAGTTGCCTCAGCCAGGCGATCGAGACATCCACATACCGAAGTATGGAACGCCTTCACGATCCGGCATATCAAGTATAACGGGTCTGTGGTATCGTTCTCTTACTGGTGACTGGTCGAGGATGTGTAGCACAGTTGGACAACTGGGGAGTCCCCGTGGACCTCGGAGTTCCCGCGCAGGACGGACTGGAACAAGGATAAGGGGAATTGAAGAAGAGAAGGGGTGTCTACATTGAAGAAGAGGAGGGCGAGCTGTGGAATGAAGTGCGGAATGGGAAGGCGATCTGGCAGGATAGCTGCGAGTCGTGAGTAGGAAATCAGTTGTGAATCTTCCTCGAAGCTAACAACAACAAACAACAAAGATTTTTATATTAAGTTACCGCTCCTCTTTCTCTGTCAACAAAGTCATATCTAAGACCTAAGGTACTCATGACTCCTTTCGAGATAGACCGCGACATACACGAGGTTAGTTGAAATATAACACGTATAAAAATATTAAATATATACCTGAGGTTGAAGTTCGTTCGATTTGAAACTGAGCACCGTTACGATTTGTCGGAAGATATAATATGGCGATAAGTCACCGGAGTGATGGCAGCATATACAGGAGTGATGCTCAGATTAAACTATACGAATTCGAAGATAAACGTTTATTATGGCTACAAGACATATATCTAGGGCTAGGGCAGCATATCGAGAGCAAATCCGCACCCCACGAAATTTACTTCGGGCTTATATCCCGACATATCTGCTTCAAATATGTCAGGTGGATGATGCATATTTGGCAGTCCTCCACTATACCGCTTAAATTAAACAAATAAGGCTATTTACTTAAACTTAGCCCGCTACGGTACAGCTACACGGCTACAAATTGCTATGGCGGCTATTTACAGCTCACGATACCGCTTAAAATTGCTACGGGGCTAAAATCTTTATTGCATAGGGCGTTGAGCATGCCGTCCCTCGAACTAGAGCCTCCGGCTTTCACCACAGCAACGACAACACCGTCCAAGTATAATATTAAGCACCACCACCAAGGGTCCCCAGTTTAAGTTTAAATCGTTATTAGTTATAGTTCATCTCTGGTGCCCCCCACCTTTGTACACTTAGGTGCACAGTGCTCGCGCACTAACGTGCACGAACAAAATCTAATTTGTACATGCTTTAGCGACTACAACACTCCAAATCTAAGCTACTGCAATGAGCATCTACGTTGAGTCAGCAGGAAAAGTAATTTAACTAATAAACTATTTTTCGAGATTTGTTTTAGACCAATGGTAAAGACTGTTGATATTGTCTTGATCAATGGTAAAGTGAGAACGAAGCGACTGTTTGAAAAAAAAATACTTTTTAGTAGTTTAATATATAACTTTTTTGGCGAAGTAGCCCAAAAGTTAAAAATACTGCGACCCCAGACCACCACAGGCTTCTCGCTGCAACAGTATTGATGTTGTTCAAGTGTTGCTTGGAAGGTAGAAACCGAAGTGAGCTTTATTGTGTTAGTTGTGCATCTCTACTAACCTGTAAATTTCCCTGCGCTTCCTAACTGTGTGCCATATTATTAGCCAATCATATCGAGCCACGCGTTTTCAACCCGCCATTCTCCAAACATCATTGCTTGAGTCCGGTGTATGCGTCATAGTTGCATCCAAACCGAGTGCTGTAATCACTGCACGTGCGCGCATCCACACGCACGTGTCGTCACTGTGTGCGGCATGCTCGTATGCACGTGTCATCTCTGCACACGTACGGCTCGTGGGCATCGTGTCATTACTGCACGCGGGCATGATGTCATCACTCTCACTCGCGGCGAACACCAGCACTCCCACTCACCACTAGTTCAGAGCGAGCACGATGTCATCGCTCTCACTCGCGGCGAACCACACCAACACTCCCACTCACCACTAGTTCAGAGCGAGCATGGCGTGGACTCCGCTTGCCTTGAGAAGATACTGCAGTCGCTTGGTTCCTACTGTATTTGTGAGCATGTCCGCGAGCTGATCCTCCGTCCCAATGTAATCCACCATGACGATGTTGCGCTAGCGAATAAAGTGGTGCTTGATGTCGACATGTTTCGTCCGCGCGTTGTATCCCACGTTACTTGCCAAAGCAATAGCGCCCTGATTGTCCTCCCAGACTTGAGTCGTTCCCACTTGTTGGTGACCGAGATCCTTGAGCATCACACGGGCCCACAGAACCTCCTGTGTACAAAGGCTCAATGCCATGTATTCCGCCTCCGCCGAGCTCAACGCCACAGTGCGCTGGAACTTCGACTTAAAGACGACTGGCGCACCGCCGATCATTATCATGATGCCTGACACTGAGCGACGGTTGCCCAGGTCGGTGCCCCAGCCCGCGTCCGTGTGCGCCTCCAACTCGACCTTGTAATCGTTGCCGTTGTAGACGATATCGAAGTCCATCGTACTCTTCGGGTAGCGAAGCACGCGAATAGCGGCCTTCCAGTGCTGCTGCCCTGGGTTCTCCGAGAATTGCGACAGTTGCGTGACGATGTACGCTACGTCCGGGCGCGTGCAGGTGGTAATATATAACAAGCACCCGATCGACGACCTGTACGGCTTGGCTTGCGTGTCCTCGCGCTCCGCGTTCGTAGTCGGCGACTGCATTTTTGACAGTTTCATCCCTGTCTCGCATGGGTTCACCACCGCTTTCGCGTCCTGCTGGTTGAATCGGTTTACCACGTCGTAGATGTAGCGCGTTTGCTTGATCATAGGCGTACTTGCCGATCAGTTATGGTCGACCTCCATGCCGAGTATGAACTTGACGTTCCTCAAATCCTTCATCTTGAACGCGCTCTTCAACGCCACCTTGCCTCGATGATCTCCTTGTTGGTTTCTGCGGCGATAATCATGTCGTCCACGTACAAGCACACGTACGCATAATTGTTGGTTTTTTGTGCCCTTCACGTAGATGCAGTGATCTGCCCCACAGCTACCGGAACCCGATCTTCACAAACACCGCGTGAATCGTCTGGTGTCACGCGCTCGCAGCCCGTTTGAGACCGTAGATTGCCTTCTCCAGCTTGCACATAATGTTGACGGCCTTAGTAAAGCCTTACGGCACCTCCATGTACAGTTATTCCTGTCACGCGCTCGCAGCCCGTTTGAGACCGTAGATTGCCTTCTCCAGCTTGCACATAATGTTGAAGGCCTTACTAAAGCCTTACGGCACCTCCATGTACAGTTATTCATTTATACTACTGTTTAGGAATGCTGTGTCCGCGTCCTGTTGCTCCGTGACATAAGCCTTGGCGACCACAACATGTATCATAACCCTGATTGAGTTCATGTTCGCGACGGGCGAGTAGGTCTCGAAGAAGTCCACGCCAAATTTTTGTTTGAATCCCTTCGCCGCGAGTCGTGCCTTGGCCTGCTGATACGTTGTGGGCGCGTCGTCAGCGTTTCCTACACTGGCAGTGTAAGCGAGTTCGGCTTCGTCGACTCGATGCCTCTTCGGTGTCGGTGGCCAAAAGTGGCCGTCATTGTCCGGGTCATCATCATCGTTCACCTTAGCTCGTTAAGACCATCTCTGAGGACGCGTACCGATTCTTCTGAACGTCGAGTTCGATTCGGTGCGTGGGAGACCATGTTGTCGCTAAAGGTTGGTCCAGGCGTACGTCGGTACGTTGCCAGCTCACGCCTTGTCGAGCCATCATGTTCGGCATCGGGCATGTCCGTGTCTTCCACGTTGTTCTTTTCCACCGATCCCATCGGTTCTTCAGCAACATATACCTGTCCTGGTTCGTGTTGCACGATTTCGTCGACGTCCTCCGTCGAGTGGATGACCGTTGTAGTTTCTCTTGGTGCCGTGTCATAGATGCGTTCACCTCGCGTTTGTCGAGCTTCACTAACCTGGTCACCTTCACCTTGTTTGACTCCAAGTCGTAGACGCGGTAACCCTTCCAGTTCTCAGCATACCCAAGAATATACACTTGAAACGTTTCGGTTCCAACTTGGTACGCTTAGCCTTGTCAATGTGGGCATATCCGACCGAGCCGAATACACACAAGTAATCCAGCTGTGGTTAGTCCTTAAACGCCAACTCGTACGGCGTCGTGTTCGGCTGCAAGGTGTTTGTTGGCATGTTGATCAGATACACTGAAGTACTGAACGCCTCGGCCCACCACATTTTCGTACCCCCTTGTAGTACAACATACTCCGGGCCTTCTCCATAATCGAGCGGTTAATGCGCTCCGACACGCCTTTCTGCCGGGGGCTGTATGGCCTAGTCTTTTGGTGGACGCTCCCGTTCAACACGCATAACTTGTACATCTCCTTGCTGACGAACTCGGTGCCATTGTCGGACCGCAGGCATTTGATGCGCTTCCCCCTCTGGTTCTTGTACATTTTCACGAACGTCGTGAACTTAGAGGTCAACTCACTCTTCTTATTGATGAAGTACGCAACCACGAACTTAGAGAAGCCATCGATAAATATGAGCACATATCGTGTCCCACCCTTCGACTTCGTCTTCATGGGCCCCATGATACCAACTGCAACACCTTAGTCGTCTTCGATAGCGAGCGCGACAGAAATTGGGCAACCGTCTGCTTGCCCTTCATACATCCCCCGCACAACGTCATGGACTTGTTGTCCACCAGCGGCATGCCGGTGGTGACACGCTGTGTCTTCCACAATGCGTCCTGTTTTCAGTAACCCATGCGCGCATGCTATAACTCCCACTGACTCTCGACCCCGGCGTACTCCACGTAGTTCGCCATGTCTTTCTCGCAGTCACGCAGGTAGGTCTTACCAATCTTCTTGCTCAACACGATTACCTTCGACTTGTTCCAGATCGTGCATGATTTCTGCTGGAAATCCACAGTCATGCCTCGTTCGGCCAGCTTACGGATCGACAGCAGCTGTCGGTCAAGGCCAGGGATGTGCAGCACATTCACCATCTTAATGCGCTTGCCATCTACGCCAGTTAGGCGCACTGACCGGCTCCCACCACGCGGGTTTTCTCGCCGTCCGCAATTGTCACCTCGATGATCTTGGCAAGATCATTGTATTCGAACAAGTTCTCGCGGTAAGGTGTCATGTGTGCCGTCGCACCGCTGAAGATCAGCCACCCAGCTGACTGACTCTCTCCAACGGCGAAGACCGCATCCTCATCATTACTTGCACTCGAGTTCGAGCAGTCCCGCTTCATATGGCCTTTTTGACCACAGTTAAAGCACTTGCTATTGAAACCGCCGTTCTTCTTTGCACCGTAGGCCTTGGCCCTTGCCATCCCTAAACTTCTTGATCTTACCGCTGTTCGCGGTGGCCTTCAGTGCGCGATCGGTACCTTCCTTCTTGTCCAGGCGCCCATACTACTTGACTAACTTCTCCTTCACCTCGATCAACGTGGCCTCCTTCGAGTTCTCCACGATCGAGCAGATCAACTCATAATCGGTGGGCAGGCTGCCCAGCAAGATAACCAACTGACGAGCCTCGTCAAGCGGGTCTACAAGCGTCTGCACACCCCACGAGGAGCTCATCCAAGTTGTCCAGGTGCTTGGTCATGGTCACCCCGTTGTGCATGGTAGTGCTGTTGTAGAAGTCGCGCAACGTGTTCTAGGCCATGATGACCGACGTCGCCGACCGGATCTCCGTGTGGTGCTCCATCGCCGCCATGTCTTGAGCTATGTGATCGAGGGCCTTCATGTCGCTCAGCAACCACGCATCCGTCATCTCCGATTGGTCATTCACTATCTACACGTGCGCCAGCAGCCCCTTCCTTGCCAATGTCATCCACACGGCAAATTTTCAGTGCGTTAAACCTTCAAACTTCTCGAGGTCCTTCTCCAACACCTTGACTCGCTCGTGCTCGGCACGCCGTAGCAGGAAAGGCTGAACCTCGTATTCGATCAGAAGGTTGTGGCCCAGCTAGTTTGTGACTGTCTGGAGCTTGATGTAGCGCGCCACTATCGCGTAAGTACTCGAGCACTTAGTCTCGTTTCTCATTAGCGGAGACAAACGGGAGACTCGGCGAAGGAGTGTCTTCCTTGATCGTCCGGACCTTGGTCATCAGCGCGTGCACCTCGGTTAGAAAATCGTTCTCGGTCTTGACAAAAACCTTCACCGCCAGATTAAATATGTAGCTAGGACTCGGCGAAGGAGTGTCTTCCTTGATCGTCCGGACCTTGGTCATCAGCGCGTGCACCTCGGTCAGAAACTCGTTCTCGGTCTTGACAAAAACCTTCACCGCCAGATTAAATATGTAGCTATAACATCAGACGAATGGGATGGCCCCTTCCTTTCGGCCAATGTACTGATTTACCGAACATTATCACCCACCATGAGCTTGACCGAGCTTCAGGGCGTGTTGTAGCGAGACAGCGTGTCCGGGATCAGATCGTATTGACTCTGCGCGCTCAGAATTTCTTCAACCTCGACCTGGGCGAAAGCAAGTAGCAGAAAGCGGCGTGATGAACATTCCAGGTCATCGTAGTACGCCGTTTGGACGCTGGTACCTGTAATACCGGTACTATCGCTGTCAAATACCGCGAATATCGCGACATAATGGCGGTTACTGCTTGTGCAGCCGTCCAGGACTAGACCGAATGCAGATGGCGACACGAAGCTCTAGGAGCTCGAAAATCAGCACGATGTACCTCGAGGGCGTATCCATGGACACCAGTGAGAGAGCTGAGTTCAGCTGCATGAGACGGCGCTCTACAAAAGCAAACCGGAGGCGGTTGCAGACAATACACTCGATCTACCGGTTCAGGTCCTGGTACGTGTGCTAACTAGGTCTATGCACAATGGGTTCTGGCGGCGTGACGCTTCCTGAGCCTCTTCCTCGTAGTTGGCGTGGTTGCGTCGGAGGTGGTTTAGCAGGTTCGTGTAGCCATTGCCCTTCTTGTACTGCTTGTCGCAGGTCGTGCACTTGTCGAAGCCGTTGCCGACATCCGAGAACAGCATTGAGCAAATCTGGCTGCTGGTGAGGACCATGTGTTGAAATGTCGTGCTGTGCGAGGTGCCGGAGCCAGACAGTGGAATGTATTTCTGGGGGTCTCGTGAGCTTCCCAGCAAATCTGGCTGCTGGTGAGGACCATGTGTTGAAATGTCGTGCTGTGCGAGGTGCCGGAGCCAAACAGTGGAATGTATTTCTGGGGGTCTCGTGAGCTTCCCCTGGGGAGCTTGAACTTGGGAGGATTAGTAAACAGCGTATCATACGATAGGCATGGCATAGATAGGTACAAGACCGATCTCACTTACATTATGTTCACTTAATAGACTAGTTGCCTCCTGGAAGCCCCGAGGGGCGCGTACAAGTACCGTGTACTGTTAACAGGTTTTGAGCCCTAATGAACGCAGACTTGAACGAAGACGACGTAGCTCAGGCTTCGTCACCCGTCCTCGACCCAAGTCACGAACCGAGGGGACTAGTCTCTGAACTAGAAGAGAAAGGCAATGATGATGGTGGCACTACTCCTGACGCACAAGGCGTTGACGGCAACACCGCCGCGGAACTACTTCGTCTCATGCTTGAGATAGCAGGACGTATCGACCACCTGGAAGCAACACAAAGTAAACCCCAGAAGGACTTGGCTGAAGAACAGATACGTCTGCCCAGAGAGGACCAGCCCATGAATTTGGAAACGAATTCGAGTTTATTCGAATCAGCACTTGGCAGAGGGCCGAGATGCACAAAGACTCACTATTTGGTACACCATTCACTACTCCACATGCAAAAATGTAGCACCCATCAGCTCCGCCACAATATTACAGCCTGGTTACGGCATTCCAAGGTCACAACTTCAGCAACTCTATGCTGCTGACATGGCAAACCAATAAGAGGCGGCGAGAGAGCATCAGCCTAATATTCCAGCTAACAATGGCGGTGGGGCCGGTGGCGCGAATGTTGGTGGGAATGAGCAAGGCGTTGGAGGTGGTATGCAGGCGCCTGGACAAGGCATGTTAAGGTATCCAGACGCGAGACAGAAAAAGTTAGCCATTCGTCCTTTTGACGGTAAAAGAGCTATACGAAGGGCTGCCCTCCGGTCTCCTAGAGTGGGGCAAGCGTTTTGAACGCCAAGTTGTATTGGCACAATCTGCTTGCGGTTTCGTTTGGCTGTAGGACGTGAAAGCGGACCTATTGGGACACTGTCTTCAGGGAATGTCCGAAAGATATTACAATAAGCAGCTCGAAGCGTGGTTGGGAGAAATGCCCACGCTGCAGTACGTGATGGAAAAGGTGTTCGAAGCTTTCAAGACGCACATAACCCCGGCACAGGCGATGCAATTATTCACGAGCGCGAAAGACCCGAAACGGTCATGGACGAAACATTACTTATACCTCGTCATCGTAGCGGGGGCCTCAGGCGGAGGTGCTGAGTATCTCGTTCTGAACAACATAGTTCAATACGCGTCGACCGAGACGCGGACCGTCTTAATGGCAAGGGTGGACGGCAGTCTCATGGATCACCTTCGGCACGCGGAGGAGCTCGCCCACTTTGGGCACGCGTGAAAAAACGGATGCAAGTAAACGCGTAGGAAGAGATGTAGCCAGCTCTGTACGCGAAACTCACGGGCGTGAGACGCGCAGGTGCCACGCGTGTGGTGAAGTTGGGTACTTACGTGCCAATTGTCAGAACAAGGTTGGAAAAGTACCATATGAAGGAAAAGTGGATTTCACTTTGTCAGTGTCGGAAACGTTCAACACAGAACATGACTATTGGATTCTAGATAGTGGCTCGAGCCGACACCTCATTAGGGACGACAGTTTGCTGAAGAATGTGGAACCCGCGCATGGAGCTTGCGTACAACCCAACGGTTAGCCGCTCACGATCACGAAACAGGGATTGGTCAACCTGAGAGTAACAGTGGTGGGAAAGAGTCGAGCTGTGAAGCTTACAGACGTTTTTTATGCCAATGGGCTTACGAACAACCGCATTTCATACGGGAGATTAGACACAAAAGGCTACAATTTAGGTCGCAGAGAGTACTTGAAACTGAGGATGGAAAACGTGCTGTATTTGAGGTCAACCTCGTCAATAGCGTGTTGGTGGTGGACGTTGGAGCTCCTGGACAAAGGGTCCCAATGAGGGACGTGATTCTTGCCGCATTAGAAGTGACGGACAAACGAACCCGTCTTTGCAACAGGGGGTGCTCTTGGCATTTCATAAGCGTTTGGACATTTGAATTACGATGCCGTGGAGCGACTTGCCAGAGACCCAGCGTCAGGCATTGAAGTTACCGACAAGAGGCGTATGAATTGTCTTACATGCGCGGAAGGGAAACAAACTAAAAATCGCCAGTCGCAAAAAGATACTGGATCACACTTGCCTATATATAGAGTTGGGGGAGTCATCTGATCGGACCTGAAGATCCCTATGACGCCCCACGCGGAAGGGAAACAAACTAAAAATCGCCAGTCGCAAAAAGATACTGGATCACACTTGCCTATAGATAGAGTTGGGGGAGTCATCTGATCGGACCTGAAGAGCCCTATGACGCCCCGAGATAGGCTCAGAAATCGGTATATGATCAATTTTATAGACCACAAGAGCAACTACATGAGAGTCTTTGTAGCCAAAACCAAAGATGTGACCGCCAAACAGTTCGACCACTTTCTAGTGTTATTTGAGATGAGATATGATTGCAAGATGCATGTCCTGCGCACTGACTCTGGAGGAGAGTACGAAAATGTCGATCTTTTCTGCATGCGGACTGGTGTGGCTAGGCAGAGAACAGAAGCTCGTAATCAAGCGAGAAATGGAAAGGCAGAACGCATGCACCGAACGATAACGAACATGGTCAGGTGCATGATTTTTGCATGTGGCCTGCCACTCAATTTCTGCGGAGATGAATTCAGCATGCAACTTACGTCATCAATCGTTCGCCGAGCACCGTCAATTCAGGTAGAGCATCGAGTTTTAATGCTCTGACGAAAAAGACTCCAGCTCTAGGCGAAATTGTGGCGTTAGGCTCGCCATGTACGGTTTTTAGGGACCCAAGGAACAAAACCTTTGTTCAAAGAGCACAACGCGAAATGATAGTCGGCATCGGTGAAGAGACGAAAGAATACAGGGTATACCTGCCAAAGGATCGCGTCGTGGTAACTACACAGCATGTGAAAAACATTGAGACGCTGAGTAAAGAACAGAACATTTTGGTACAAAACAGTACCTTGAAGACTCCAGTGATTCGGAGGACGAAAATATGGAATCGGAGACGTCCGGGGAGCGAGCTCGCGCGGACGGGGCAAAAAATGGAAATACGAGTGGAATAGAAAAAAAGAACACTTGGACGCAGGATCGGTCAGTGACGAGGTCACTCCGACGCGGAGGAGAAGGTGGCCGCGAAGACGCGGATACAGAACTCGACGGGAGTGGTGCATCCGTCGACAGAAACGCTCGAGACGTGGTGAACCACGTTTGCGAAGCAGACCCTAGGAATTATGGGAGGCAATTCGCAGTACGGAAAAGGAGAATTGGTTAATTGCTATGCGTGTAGAATTGGAAGCCCTGGAAAAGAACGATGTGTGCATGGTTGTGAAACCGCCTGAGGGGATTAACAGCTTACACTCTAAGTAGGTTTTTAAAACGAAAAGAAACGCAGATGGTGCCCAGGAGCGCTTTCAGCTAGGCTCGTAGCTTGTGTAAATGTCACAATTTTAAGCAAATTGAGATTTTGAGCAACAAGTCTACGGCAAGGACTACAACTTTACATTTGCTGCGGTGATCGAGATGTCAAGTGTGAAAATGATATTCGTGTTAGCGCGGAAGTGGCGCGTGTCTGCTCGTCATGAGATATTCTGAATGCATTCGTAAAAGCCAAAAAGGAAGCCGAGCTACGAGCTTTTTTTCTGATACCTGAAGGAATGACGATCTCGTTGGAGCTGGTTAAAAAATTAGGTGCAAACCATGCAGGAGAACTCGGTCTGGAGCTTTAAAAGGCCTTGTATGGGTTTAAACAGGCGGGACGTCTGTGGAGTGAGCGGTTACATGAGCGGTTGACATCACTGGGGTACAGACAGTATCTTACGAATACGTGCGTGTACTGGAAAAGAATTGGCTCAGACTTAATGGTCCTCGGCGTCTACGTGGATGACTTATTGGTTACCTCCACGAACGGAAAGCTCGTGGACCCCTTTTTTAAGAATTGAGCTGTTTGTCTGTAAAAGACTTAGGTTTGGCCAGGAAATTTGTTGGAATGCGAGTCAGTTACAGTGAGGTATTTGGTTATGATCTTGACCAAGAGGTCACTATCCGTGAATTACTACATGTACAGGACATGGGACTTGAGGATGTACGAGGAGTGCGTCCGCCAATCGGAGAAGAAGCGAACGACGTACTGGAGTTGGATCCGAAGCTGCCGACAAGGCATGCGTCGGACGGCGTGAACGTGCAGAAGTTCCAATCATTACTGGGAATCCTGCTCTGGCTAACCCGCTGTACCAGACCCGATATCGCGTATGCCGTTCATAGAGCGTCGAGAAGAACGCATAGCCCCACACAAAGCAACTGGAGACTGGCGAAGAGGATAGCAAGATACTTGCAAGATCTAAGGAGCTGCCGTTCCGGGTCGACGAAAATGAGAACGCCGCGGAACCGCTGCGATTGGTAGCGTACATCGATGTGGATTTTGCCGCGGATAAACAGACAGGAATTCTGTAACTGGAGGGTGGATTACAGCCGCAGAAAGGCCAGTGGCATGGCTCTCGTGTAAGCAGGGTGGAGGAGTATCGTTGTCAATGATGGAGGCGGATCTTACCGCAGCTTCTGTTGTTGTGGCTGAGGTTCTGGGAATTCGCGAATTGCTAAATGAGCTGGGGATAGTGTGTGTGTTGTCATTGCCTTTGAAGATTGACAGCCAAGCGGCTCTAAAGCAGCATCAGGGAGAGGACGCATCGTCCAAGGCTAAACACATCGACGTGAGAATCAAGTTTGTGGGCTCGCATATAAAACGTGGGATACTAAGACCGTAGTATTGGAGAGCGAATGCATGCCAGTGGATTTAAATACTAAGGTCATAGCTGCACCGCGCCTGGAGGAGTCGAAGGCGCTCATAGGCCTGTATAAGAATAGTATTGGGAGTGTTTCCACCAAGGGAACCTCCCGATGGAGGAGTGTTGAAATGTCGTGCTGCGCGAGGCGCCGGAGTCAGACAGTGGGATGTGTATCTGGGTGTCTCGTGAGCTTCCCCTGGGGAGCTAGAACTTGGAAGGATTAGTAAACAGAGTGCCATACGATAGGCATGGCATAGATAGGTATACCGTAGTATCGCAGTCCTTGGCGACAGGGGACAAACAAACATATGGCAGACTCTAATTTTAGTGTGGGAAAATGCTAAATCGGTGAGTAGAGGCACTTCTGCATTCGACATCAGCACGAATGGGGCGGCCATGTATCAAGGGTAAGCCGCAGTAAAGGAAGCAGTAAGCGAGTGGCACGACTCGAGGCGGGAGTTCACGGTCGACTCCTCGACAGTAACTTCTTTGTCATCCCCGCATCTCTTGGGCGCGACGGTATGATGTTTTGAATCGCACACCGGATTTGATTCTGAATCCACTCGTAGAGAGGGAGCATCGTTGAGCCGGTTCACCTCGACGTAGTCCTCATCGTCGTCATCGTCTGAGGATTTGGAACCCGTGGTGGAGCAGTCGAACTCGCTTCTTGCTGGTAGTTTAGCTTCTTTGCCTGCATAAATAATATATTTAAACTAAGGATAAAACTAAACAGTCGAACTCGCTTCTTGCTGGTAGTTTAGCTTCTTTGCCTGCATAAATAATATATTTAAACTGAGGATAAAACTAAATGGTTGTTCACCTAACTCATAGGATTTGCTAATGTAACCCTAGCTCACCGTCCGTTTAGAGCTTTTGAGTGTCTTAGATCCAATGTCACCAAGGACTAAATGTTGCCAAGGACAACGATAGTACGGTAAGACCAATCTCACTTACTCTTTGTTCACTTAATAGGCTAGTTGCCTCCTGGAAGCCCCGAGGGGCGCGTACGAGTACAGTGTACTTTTAACACCATGGTGGACAGAAAGCAGGTGGGCTGGAGCGTAGTGGGGAAGCGAGTAAATTCGATTCTGATGGACTCATGCTTGTGTTTTGCGATTTCCAATATCGGGCTCGTGAATGGTTGGTAGTGGATACGGGGACATCCGTGACAGCAGTGGCAGTCCAGCAGCTCAAATATGAATTGTGTCCAAGTCAAAAATGAGACCGCGGCAAACCAAAAATTACATACCAACCTATGTACGAATTCGGAGTTAAGCACACCACGCGAAAGAGGGCTGTCTTAGCTATCGTTTGAGCCCACCACCACTTGATTAGGTTGGGATGGAGCCAAGAACGAGGTCGTCAAAACAAATCCATTATTGTCTCAAAAATTGAAATATTTTATCCATGTTTTAGGGGATAAATCGTTCGGGGAATCCGCTCGTGGTCTCAGAATTGTCTAAAACGGACTCTAACGTGTCCAAAATATATTTTTGTCTGATCACTTCAAATCCCCAAGGGTATATTTTTTTTCTTCTAAATTATGATTTTGGTCACTTGGTAACTTTTTGTTTACCCACATATCGGAGATAGGTAACAAATTGATCGACTTCATTGACCACACTACGTCTCTTCGGTTCCTGGCTCCGGAGTCTTGCGTTTCTTGCTCGTTGGAGTGGCTTTCTTGCGTGCGGTTAATGTCTTCGATTGTGGTGCCTTCCTTTTGATTGCCGTTGTATTGTCTCTCGTCTTCTCCTTATTCTTGTTAGATGGTTCTTCGTCTGAGGTCTGGCTAGCTAGCCCACGGCTTGCGTGCGGTTAATGTCTTCGATTGTGGTGCCTTCCTTTTGATTGCCGTTGTATTGTCTCTCATCTTCTCCTTATTCTTGTTAGATGGTTCTTCGTATGAGGTCTGGCTAGCTAGCCCACGTTGGTCTTGGTTTATTTTCGCTTCAATGGCCATTGTTGCACGATGCGCTAAGCGGGCTTGCTTTGTAGACTTGGCGGTTGCCCCTTCCTGCCCACTCGGCTTCGCGTATACCAGGTCTCTCTGAAACTCTCCCGACACATACGGTCGAATTGGCTTGTACATTTGCGCTTTCTTTTCTGCATTGATAGGAGGTGGAGGAAGGGCTTCAACGTGCTCTGTCATGATGCGTACCACTTTCTCTTTCGAGGTCAAAATGCCGTCGATTTTCCGCCGTAGGTCCTTGTCTACTACAACGGAGTGAGGGTGCGCTTTACACGAAACTACACCTGGTTTACTTTTATCCATGGAAAATAATATTTTACCAGATATTATCTGGTATTGTTGCACACCCTCGAGAGTCTTGTACATCTCCTTCAGATGCGGCTGATACGACTTAAAGGTTTCACTGCCTCGAGGAATGTGCACAGTAATGGAGCTAGAGGCGGCCGCATTGACAGCGTCAAAGACGTGTTTCATGGTCCAGCACTCGGTAGTGGACATGTACTTTCGAATATGACCGAACCCACGGTCGCACGAGTTTTTCGTATGTCGTTTCACAAAACAATTATAGTCCACATGATCAAAGATACCCCTGTCCACAAGGGTCAACGAGAACTTGATAACAAAGTTGTTCTTGTTCTGCCCCGAGCAGTTGTCCGCATAGATAGTCAGACTTATTTTGTGGACCAGCTTTGTCGCAACGAAATGACCCAACATAGAATTCACTTGGTCGCTTCCTTTACCACTTGTAGTTTCATCATACAAATAGTTTGTCTGAGCGCCGTCGTTCTCGTAATAGATCCCAAAGCAGCTCACCGACAACAATGAGCAAAAGTACCACTGTGATGGCGTGTTGGCCACACTGGGAATGGTTAGGTTCTGCGAGAAATCCATGACGATGACTGCGTGGTCGCTATTGCATGATTTCTTGTCTTCTTGTATTCGAGCCTTGTAAATATATCAAATTGTTACCAAAATACAGATTAGATTGTGCCTGGGTAATCAAAATGTAGCTTAAATCCTGGAACAAACGTACCTCATTTGCTGAGCAGATTCTGTATGACGCCCCAGAGCCTCGGTCTTGTCCGTCGTGACGCCGCCCCGCATTCCAGAATGGTAAATAGCACAAACGCCGCATACGTTGCTACGCGGACATCAAATCCGTATCAGAGGATAGTGCATTGAAAGGAGCTTCCGCATAGTTGCTCTCGGTGGCTCGCGCACTCTGAGGCCAGACTCCACGTACGAGTGGATCTCATCCCATATCGCGTCCCAAGTGAAATGCGCCGGTAGCAAAGTGTACTTGTTACTGCTGTAGTATTTGTGCACAGATCCGTTCATCGTTTTCTGCATCCTCACACGCACGGGGGACCACCTCTCCAACCTCTTGAGCAAATTTGGTAAACCACTTAACTAGCCACACTAGGTCAAATTGGGACGCGTTCTTATTGAGTTTGTTACCGTGATCCTTGACGACCATACTGCGCTCACGGATACGTTTCTTGTATCGCTGAGTGGCACGACATCGTAACAGCGAGCAAAGGTGACACGGCAAACTTGGCCAACGTAGGGGAGGTAATAGTTGAACCTCTCCCTGTCTCTACCACCACGTTTGCGGTCGACGGGCACTTGCATGAGGACACCTAGAAATGTATACAAACTCGTGTTTCTTTCTTGATTCGACATCTTGCCTAACGAAGACAACAGGAACTCCAATTCATTAGCCTTACCAGATACGCAACGGTTTTCGAACGCGTCCGACTGTATGATCTCAGTAACTTGGCCAGCCAGATCGACGTCTAACAAAAAGTTACTTAAATCCGCCTCCGATTCCTCAGTACTTTGCGCATTCTCTGCAGTTAGCGGCTCCTCTTCGCTTCCTTCGCTGCCAGACGGAGAAGAGAAGTCTTCATCGCCACTATCGTCACCTTCCTCACTGGAATCATCCGCACTGGCTGCACCAATGCCAGGCGCAGTAGAACCGGATCGATCTTCAAATTGCGGAGCCTCATTGAACCGTTGGATGCTGGTAGCGTCACTAACCGCAGGTTGTGGGTGTTCTGTGTCGGCGGTAGGCTTAGCCAGGTTTTTAACAGAGGCAGGAGGTGGGCGAGGTGGGCGAGGAGGCGCGCGACTGGCTGCTCTGCATGAGTGCGTGGCGGTACGTTTGGGAATGAGTGCGTGTTGTAACGTTTGGAAATGATGTTTGAGACCGTTGATACACCTCGTTCAAATTTTTGAATTTGGGAAGCTACAAACTTCACTAACGTACGATTTTTGGCTGATCATTATGTTTATTTCCATGTGCAGTTAGTAAAGCCGATGAGCGAAGCGGGCGGAGCTGAGGAAATCGTGTTTTCTATCAGAAGGAGGACAAGCTGCTTGAAATCATGTTGCAGCAATAGCAGAAAACGGACAGCGTGGCTCGGCCAGCTCATGGTCTCCACGTGTCCAGCGGTTCATTTGGGTTTCCGTCGCGAGAGGCTCCGCACTGAGCGCCAGTCACAAGCCCAGTTTCAGCACTACCGCAGAGCCCAGTCAAGTGGCGGCAAGCAGTTTATGAACCTCCGCCCTTCCGGATGCTCAATTTTTTGGGGGCGTATCGCACCCGTCGGGAGCAGGCACGGACAAGATCCTAGAGAAAAAGATCCGACCCCGCGCTTGCCGCTGTCTGCTGATTGAAGAATTTCGTTGCCAGCATCCACCTTCGCTCGCCTTAGTTCCCGACCACGCCCGCAGTTCTCGACCACCACTCCCGCAGTACCCGGCCATCACGCTCGCAGTTCCCGACCACCACGCCCGCAGTGCCAGGCCACCACGCCCGCACGTGTCCGGTTTTCATTGGCTCTTCACCCAGCTCGACCATACAGTCGCGGCGCCCCAGCCTGACGGCTCGCTCAGTTATACAACTGAAGCACTTTTGGTCATACAGCAACGGTATGCGCTTTCCAGTACTAAGTTACCCTAGCGGGTTCTAGTACGAAGGTCGCATCACTAATGACCCAACTAACGCATGTGGGGTGCGGTTCATACGGCTACCAGTCTAGAAACCGTCGTAATTTCTGGGTCGTTCTTAATCACGAACGCTCTTGCTCTTCTATGTAGAAGGTCGGGTGGACCGACACGTAGGCTTCTACAGCGGCAATCACGTCTGGAGGCCATCGGGAACTTGTTCCACGTGGATTGTGCTAGTTGATGATTCTTTTTTGAGAAAGAGCTGATACCAGCGTCGAATGGTTCGCTGCTTTGTTCCAAAAAGCTCCGACACATAGACACACGAGATGTCATAGATGTGCAACGGAGCAACAACACGCCAGAGAAAGTCGTCACTGTAGTTCATAGCAAAGCTGCAAAAATGGAAATGAAAGCTTGTATGGTCGATGCAAGGGGCACACTCCACTCACTAATGTTGTTTAAACGCGGCAAATCCGTTAAATTCTTTTTAAATTGAGGTAAAGTTAGCAACATATTCCCTAATCGTTTTGCACTCTCCTGTTTGCTATATTGGACCCTATGGCTATACCGGTATTGGACCTCCTATCTCGGGATAGTGGGGCTCCATTTCACCAAAATTGATGAAAAGCACAATACAAATTGCTGGATCAAAACTTGCATTTTGAGTAGAACGACGCTAAGAGGTGCCCGGGCTAGTGCTGATTGTGCCGCGCCTGTTTCCAACAACGAGATGGAGGAGTTGACGGCGTTGTTGGCGAAGTGGGAGGGCACTGTTAGTGTTTGTGATTATATGGCAGTAGACGAAGATGTGGCTTGTGCACGAACCTGATGTGGCTTGTGCACGAACCTGATGTGATCGTGGACGGAGCAGCATTTAGTGATGGTGGTTCCCAAAGGATGATGAGGACGAGTATCCACATCCTGTCATCCAGCCCGCACTTGCATTGAAACACTGTATGGTACTCTCTGCATTTCTAATGCAATGTGGAGAGAAGCGAACCAAGGACTCTACTGACAGTGACGGTTTCGGTTTGCTGAAGTCTGGTCTCTAGCGTCACTCGAAAGGACGGTAAAGCGTCAGCGAAACTATGCCTGTCTTCTTTATGTGCACCACGTATGTTGCCTGTACATGTGAAACATTTGGTCGGACCCCGGTGTCCCGCACCACAAACCGAGCAAGACTGGAATTATTTATTTTTATTTTTGAGGTTCCCCAACTTGGAGCCGACAGATTTTTTTCTGAAAAGGTTTCGCAGCACAACCCGACTCTTCATTTACCTTTTAGCGCTACATCAAGTACCCAGCCATAACGCATCGTAGTGGGGGAGGGGGCTCGCAGACAACGACCCCGCCCCGCAATCGGAAGAAGAACCGTGATCGTGATGCAGCCGCATTTGATCATGCTGTTGCTCATCTTGGTGGGGATGGACACATGCTATGGTCGAACGGAGTGGAATCAAGGCGAAGATGCTGTGCTGATTTTACTACAGCAGGGACTATCGGAGCGAGAAATCCGGACTGTGATTCCTGTTGGTGGTTATCGGATTCACCGGCTACGGAAAGTTCGCGCGCAAGGCGTCGAACGAAACGTGGCACACTCGCCGTCCTCAAGCGAAGCCATGGCATGCATTTAGTGACAACGATCAAGAGGCTTTTAAATTGCACCGCTCTACGTAGATTCTTGAAGTTGGTTTTCCATGCTCACACTGACGCCCCTTTCAATATTTCACCTAACCTCAGATTTGCAAAATAAAATTACCGAATACTTGGTATACGGCTTATTTTGACAGCTGCCGGGGCAAACGGGGGACCGGGGTTGCGCCTAACGTTTCATGTACCGTTACAATATCACTGCAACCAACAGGGTTTCATATAAACAGCTTTGACGGTACTAGAATCTCAAATTAAGGTCTCAACAGTAATTGTACCCGCGTTTGAAGATCTCTAATTGATAGTAATTGGTCCTGTATTTTTCTATCTTGGCTACATTAATTAATATCATTTTAGCCAATCCGAGCACCCACACTACGTGCATCTAAAATACAACTTGTAGACTGCAAGCATGGCGATGCGTGCTAGAGCGTTTGGCGGCCATGATGCCGCTCTGCGGCGCTCCGACATCTCTCTTCTGCCCCTCGTCGCCTTGTTAGGTTCAATATTCGCCTGCCTGCTGGCAGCAGTAAACACAACCGTCTCAGATCCCTACATGGTACCGAATTGTGACGCTAAAACATTTCCACATTTTGTTATTTCTTTAACATGTCCTTACTGCTTATTTAGGACGAGATTTTCCATATTCCCCAAGCCCAAAAGTACTGCCAAGGACGCTTCGGTGTGTAGATACGACATTTAGCTATTGTAGCACCTTTTTGCTCAAAATTGTTGCTTTTTTTACCTGTAGACGAGTGGGACCCCAAGATCACGACGTTCCCGGGTCTGTATTTGGCCTCGACGCTCTACTCTCACATTGCTACGACGCTCGGCTGGGGGGAATTCTGCTCCGTGTCGGTACTACGCAGTGTCAATGTACTGTTCGCTCTGGGAAACGTCGTTCTCTCTGTGCTGGTGAGACGCCACGTGGCACCGCAAGACCCTCGCGTTCTGCTACACGGGCTTCGCATTGCCGTTTTTCCTCCCTTGTTTTTTTACACTTTCCTCTTCTATACGGACGGAGGTGCGACGTTCTTCGTGCTGCTGATGCTGTGGTTGGCGGAGCGTGTGGACCTGCTGCAGTACCCGCCCGCTAGAGGAAGTTTTATGCTGAGCGCTGTAGTGAGTTTTTCAGCTGATTGGTGTCTGGCATGTTGTAACTGAACTTTGGTTTCATACTCCTGGTGTGGGTTATTAGAGTGGCGCAGTAGCTGTAGTTTTCCGTCAGACAAACATCGTTTGGGTGGTCTTTGTAGCGGGTACGGTCGTGGTGCGATGCGTGGAGCTGGCGCATCACAAGTTTATCTACGGGTACGTTGTGTGAGTACTTAGTATATTTTACGGATAGTATTCGCTTTAACGTTACTATTTGCTTTGACTACCAGATCGTCAAGGGAGGATTCGAACTCTTCTGGAATGATCTCTGTCATGCATAAGTAAGATTTTTTGTGTTTTTTTGTAATTTTCTGGCATGAGGAGGGGATTAACTAGATTTCTTCTGATTGAATCTGGACGCAGCTCTCTCAGAGTTTTGCTCAATTTCGTCGGTGTTGTTATCTCCAACCTCCCGTCTCTTCTTCAAATTGTCTGGCCGTTCGTCGTGATTGTTGGCGGCTTTATCGTTTTTCTTGTAAAAAACGGAGGCATTGTTGTTGGTAAGTTTGCAGGACGACTACTTATATATATAGAAGTATATAGCAGTCTTTTGCGCTTACAACAGCGATGACTAATGTTTATTCTTTTTTCGCAGGGGACAAGTTCAACCATGAGGTGACGTTCCACGGTGCTCAGGTGTTGTACTTCATCGTGGTGGCAGCCTCTGGGTTCGGACTGAGCCTCATCACACCGATTCAGCTTCACAGCTTTGCTTCGTCGATGCGCCGGAGTTTTACTTCACTTCATGGCGTTTTCTTCATTCTCGCCTTGATTGCGTCAACTATCGGAGTCATTTACCGATTCAGTCCAGTACACAAGTTTATGCTAGCAGACAATCGACATTACACGTTCTACGTGTGGCAGAGATTCTTCCTAAAACACGAACTGGCCAAGTTTCTCCCGACACCCGCTTACCTCTTCTTCGGCTGGCGATGCTGGAATGAACTGGGTAAGTGTTTCTGTGCAAATGCCCTAATTCACGATGAGAAGTTCGCTAACATTCGGAGTTTTTTTCATAGGACGGAGATGTTCTCCGCTGTGGAAACTGGTTTTCGCGCTTGCTGTGTGTTTGGTCCTCATTCCATCACCGCTCGTCGAGTACGTAAAACGAGTAAAAAGCACTCTTGTAATCGTGTTGTACTAATTGACTTGTGATATGTAGGCCGCGATACTTTTGCCTTCCGTTCATCATCCTCCATTTGCACACAAGCAACGTGAGTTCTGAACAGCTTTTTGGTTTCATGGTACTAACAAGTTCTCCCTTGTTGATGATGCTGTAGCAATCTGCTTTCCACTTGTGGGTAGTTACTGCTGTGTATATGGCTGTCAACGCGCTGACAATTTACATCTTTCTGTATCACCCGTACGAGTGGGTGGATGGATCAACAGCGCGATTCATGTGGTAATTACACTGTACATGGGTTGTAAATAGAAGAAATCAACCAGCACAGTCTTGCTGTCGATAGAGAATTCAATTAATTGCCTGACAACTAACAGTTTGTAAATCGTTGCACCGTATATCACCCAACGATACTCATATACAATTTATGCAGCTTTGACACAAGTAGGCAACGCCTCCGCATTTGCTGGAACGATCATTGCAGCCGCTCCCACCACAGCAAGCACATCTTACTTCACTGGCAGCGATATCAACGCATCATAGCCGATCTCAAAGGCCCCGCAGTACGCGAAGATGATATTTACTCGAGACCATCGAAAGCGCTACTTTGAGTTCCAGCATGACCAAATTAGCCCGGAGGTATGATCTTGAACCTGCGAGGCAGACCAAGAATCTGTACGGAGAGATGATCAGATCAGAAGCGTCCCAGTTTCCAGCGCTCGGGATTAAATTTGACAGCATATTTCACCCCAAATGGATCGCAAGCGAGCGACAGCATACGTTGAAGTTACCACGCGAGTGCCGGCTGTAATGAACGTGCCGTCACTGAGAGTCACGTCTTGTGTGGCGGTGCAACCAATAAGTGGAGCAGACGAAGACTATTCTTGATAGCTGCTTCGAGATACACGAGCTGCTGGACTTCATTCATGGTGGAAGGTGAACTGCTGGTCTCAAAAAGCTGCGGTAGCTTTACCATAGGTTCGTGTCGAATTTTCTTCTTAACGTCTGGATAACGGTTCAACATGATGAAGAACCAGTGCAAATTCTGCGACGACGTGCTACGACCTGCTGCGGTGGAATTGAAGACCATATCTTGGATCAAGTCTGGAGTGGTCTTCTCACTACAAGTGTCAGCTTTACCTTCTTATGCTGCGTCACCCGTTAAAATTTTGCAAGAAAGAACGAAATGAGATTTGAAAGTAGCTCCGAACCAGCATCCGCTCCACAGACATGTTGGTCGCATACCGGTACCAGTCCATTGCGTACTTGAGATTGACTGGAACGCCATGAAGATCTGATCTTGAGGCGTTGTTGCTGTCCTTTGAATGGGCGAGCAGGGTCTTGCTCAGGATTGCTGCTTGCTCTCGCACCACTTGCTCCATGCTTTCTCGCATCATGTGGAGTGACTTGCAGTCTTTCGTAGGTCAATCCAAGACACCCCACCCCATCCGCTGCGAACATGCCATCACCAAATACGTCGCTCACAAGCCAAGCACTGCGTTTCCCAAAGTGGTCAAATTCGAACGCTTCAACATTTGAAAGCACCAAACTCTTTGGGCGACCGAGAGCAGCGAGAACCTACATACTTCCTTCGCAACGTCGGCATTCTTTTAGTATCCAGTATCCAGTCGTGAATATCATGTCGGTGGGTGAACATGAGATCGATCATGTTGCCAAAGTGGATTGAGACCGTGGAAACTTGGACAGCGCTCGCGTTTGCTTTTTGACGACATAAAGTGCCACCCGACCAACAGCAAACACACCAGAGCTCCCCACGAAGCTGGCGCCGTCGTCGCAAACCCTAGCGAACTCCACATTGTGGATACTCCTATGGCTTAATCTCTTGCTGGCAAATGTGAAAATGCCTACCATGTTTGACAAGCGCATTGTCCTTCCCGTGCATAGCTTCCCAATATAGTCCACTCCTGTGTATTCGTATTGGAAAATCTACAAACACGATTGTTTCCATCGCTACCAGTGAGCTCCTTTACCACCAAAGGCCTTAAAACAATAGTTTAGTTTTACTCCTTACAGCTTTTCAGTCGACTTTTATCTGAAATAGAGTCATTATTGATCATGTTGCCGTTTGCAATCGCTGCGTCGCTGGTTGCCGCTGTTGTCGCCTACTTCGCGTCCCCAAATGACCAAGATAGAGCAATTTGTGAGCTACCGACACCTCGCAGTACGCTTCCCTTGGTCAGGAACACTCTGGACTTGGCCTTCAGACAACGTACGAGGATCTACGACTGGATCCTCGAGCAGTGTCGACAGCATGGTGGTCAACCGTGGCGTGTTCGGGTGCTTGGACGTCCCCCAGCAGTAATTCTGAGCTCACCTGAAGCTATGGAGGATATTCTCAAGACCCAGTTTGAGGTGTTCGTCAAAGGTTCCGCTGTCGCAACGATTTCGCAGGATCTGCTGGGTGAAGGGATCTTTGCTGTGGACGGGAGTAAGTGGAAGCACCAACGCAAAGCTGCCAGTCATTTCTTTTCCATGAACATGATCAGAGACGCGATGGAGCACGTGGTTCGTGACCACAGTGAAGTTTTAACAACTAAACTACGAGAAGCTACAGTAACTGGAGAGGTGCTGAACATCAAGCGCGTGTTCGATATGTATACGTTCTCAAGACCCAGTTTGAGGTGTTCGTCAAAGGTTCCGCTGTCGCAACGATTTCGCAGGATCTACTGGGTGAAGGGATCTTTGCTGTGGACGGGAGCAAGTGGAAGCACCAACGCAAAGCTGCCAGTCATTTCTTTTCCATGAACATGATCAGAGATGCGATGGAGCACGTGGTTCGTGATTACAGTGAGGTATTAACAACTAAACTACGAGAAGCTACAGTAACTGGAGAGGTGCTTAACATCAAGCGCGTGTTCGATATGGACATATTGATCCAGATTGGCTTTGGAGTAGAGCTACATTGCTTGGAGACTGATGGCAATAACGACTTCATGGAGGCGTTCGAGCGCGCCACTCGTCGTATTATGGCGAGGTTCCAGCAGCCCATGTGTATCTGGAAGCTCGCACGGTGGCTCAACGTCGGTGCCGAGAAGCAAATGACCAATGACATGAAGCTAATCAATGATTTGGTTTACGATGTCATCCACCGTAATTTGAAGGAGGAGAAGCGAAAGTTGAGCGGAGAGACCAGCAGCAATGTACGTAAAGATCTCATCTCGCTCTTCCTAGATAAAGCAAACGTCGAGTACAGCGACAATGACCAGGTTGACATGACTCCGAAGATGCTGAGGGACATGTCGATGGTCTTCATATTTGCAGGAAGAGATTCGACATCATTGACAATGACTTGGTTTCTCATTGAGATGAACCGCCATCCTGAAGCTCTTGCCAATGTTCGTCGTGAACTCGCGGACAAACTGCCAAGACTTGGATTAGACGACACGGAGACGCCGAGTATGAACGATATTGACCAACTTATCTACCTAGAAGCTGCCATTCGGGAATGCATCCGTTTGAACCCGGTAGCGCCTGTACTGCAGCGCATTGCTGCCCAAGACACGACGCTCTACAATGGCACATTCATCAAAGCTGGGACGCGTGTCATCCTCCCTCATTATGCCATGGGTCACCTCGAGAAAGTCTGGGGACCTGATGCAGACGAGTACAAACCAGAGCGTTGGATTGACCAAGACACAGGAAAACTTGTCCACATATCTCCATACAAATTTGCAGCTTTTCTTGCTGGGCCACGTATGTGTCTGGGTATACGCTTCGCTCTTACTGAGATGAAAATCACATTAGCTACGATCCTTAGCAAGTTTGACGTGCAGACTGTGAAGAACCCATTCGAGTTCACGTACGTCCCCGCCGTCACATTGCAAGTTAAAGGCCCCGTGAACGTGCGACTTACAAGACTACCAAACAGCATTATGTAGCCATGTAAACAAATGTTTGCCTAAATTTCGCATTTGTAATTGAGCGAAGTTGAAGAGATCTGGACCATTTTTTTTCAGCCCGTTAAATAACCTGCCGAGATGAAGCTTGAGGTCGTGACTACGTGGCTGTCGTCCGCTTCGGTCTTAGCGTCTTGCGTGGCGATGCTGCTCGTGTACTTGGTGACACCGACTGCTCATGACCGAGCGGTGAAGCATCTTCCCGGACCGGACGAAGATCTCCCGATCCTGCGGAATACGCGTGAGATTATTAAGGCGCAGAAGTCGGGGAAGTTCCACGACTGGTTACTCAAGTACTGCCGCAAGTACCAGGGCAAGCCGTGGCGTATTCGTGGGTTTGGGAAGGAGCCAAGTATCGTGGTCTCCTGTCCTGAAGCGTTTGAGAACATCCAGAAGACGCAGTTTGAGGCTTTCGACAAGAGTCCGAACGTCTCGGAGGCCATGTACGATGTCCTGGGCCAAGGGATCTTCGCTATTAGTGGACCTTTGTGGCAACACCAACGCAAAACGGCGAGTCATTTGTTTACGGCGCAGATGTTGCAGTACGCCATGGAGGTGGTGGTTCCAGAGAAAGGTGAGCATCTGATACAACGACTTGATGCCGTCAGTCTAAAGGAGAGAGAGGAGGATCGAGTCGTGAGCATGAAGCGTCTGCTGGACCTGTACACGATGGACATTTTCGCGAAAGTTGGCTTTGATGTGGACTTGAATGGCGTGAAATTCGATCAGAACGCGGATGTTCTCGAATCGCTTGACCGGATGTCGGTGCGCATGCTGCAGCGTATCCGGCAACCGATGTGGTACTGGAAGTTGCTTCGCTGGCTAAATGTTGGTGCAGAAAAGCAGTTGGCGAAAGACGTCAGGACGCTGGACGAACTTGTGTATGGAGTCATGTCGCGCTCGATCGAGGACAAGAACCGGCGAGGAGCTGGAGAAAGCTTTCGAAAAGATCTAATTTCGCTTTTCATCGACAAGTCCGAGGTCGAGTACACCAAGGGCGTGCACACCAAGAAGGACCTCAAGTTAATGCGCGACTTTGTCATCAGTTTCCTTGCAGCTGGACGAGAGACGACTGCGACGGCAATGTCGTGGGTGATTCTGATGATGAACAGGTACCCAGCGGTTATGGCACGAGTTCGTCAGGAGCTGAACGAAAAGCTGCCGGGTCTTGCGACTGGCGAACTGCAAGCTCCAAAGATGGAAGACCTTCAAAAGCTGGCTTTTCTGGAGGCGACGATCCGAGAGACGTTGAGATTGTTTCCTGTCGTTGCGATCAGTGGACGGTCTGCGACCCGAGACGTGTATCTGTACGAAGGAACGCTGATCAAAGCTGGCACTCGAGTTTTCATGCCCAACTATGCGATGGGACGCATGGCGACTGTGTGGGGACCTGACGCGGAAGAGTTTAACCCCGATCGCTGGCTTGACCCCACAACAGGAAAGGTTAAAGCTGTGTCGCCCTTCAAATTCAGCGTCTTCTTGGGCGGACCGCGCGTCTGTATCGGCATGAAGTTCGCGATGGCCGAGATCAAGCTGTCCCTTGCCAAAATATTGAGCCAATTCGACCTCAAGACCGTGAAAGATCCCTTCGACTACACCTACAACTCGTCCATCACTCTCCAGATCAAGGGGCCGCTCAACGTCGTCGTCTCTCGCTTGCCACAGCTTTAATTCAAAAATAGCAACACAAAAGGCAACTTCAACTGTACCCATGTCACTATTACAATAGTGTCGTCTCTTAGCCAACCACGTTCGCCCGACCATCACTCCTTAAGATGTTGCGCACTGCTTCCAGCCGGCTACGTTTGCGAAGGCTCCCGCTCCGTCGCTTCTCGGCCACCACAGCGAGCAACTACGCGTCGTCTTTCCGTCCACTTCAGTACGTGACGTCCAACACCATCGACCACCGTCTTCTGGAAGGTTTAACCTCAGCAGACGATGAATCGCGGCCAGTGAACCTCATCCAGGACGAGGAAGGCGCTCGCCGGGTGCTGAATAAGATCAAGGAGCTAGGCCCAAACCATTTCCACGCTTGTGACACAGAAGTGGCACAGATTGACGTTAAAGCTGTGGGACCTGTAGGCAATGGGTTCGTCACGTGTTTGTCTCTGTATAGCGGACCCGACGTGGACTACGGCAATGGACCTTATGTCTGGGTGGACAATATGGACAGCGCCGAAGGGACACTTCAATATTTTAAGGAGTTCCTTGAGAGCCAAAGGTACCTGAAAGTCTGGCACAATTACAGCTTCGACCGCCACGTGCTATTCAACCACGGAATTAATGTCCAGGGTCTTGGGGGAGACACAATGCATATGGCTAGGCTTTGGAATACGGCTAGATTTCAGAACGGAGGCTACTCGCTTGAAGCTTTGACGGCTGATCTGCTTCTACAGAGGAAGAAACCTATGAAGGAACTGTTCGGGATACCTAAGCTTAAGAAGGACGGGTCTAAAGGCAAGGAGAGACTCATGCCCACAGTGGAGGAGCTGCAGAGGCTTCCGGAGTTCCGGAAACGCTGGATCCGGTATAGTGTCTATGACGCAGAGAGTACATGGTTCTTGCACCGCGTACTACAGGATAAGCTAAACCAGACGTTCTGGTTCGAGAAGCCGAGTCTTGACGGCCAGAAGGCGGAGGTCGGATCTATGTACGATTTCTATCGGCAGTACATTATCCCGTTTGGAGAATGTTTGACTGATATTGAACGTAAAGGTATGCACGTGGATCTTGAGTATCTTGCTGGGGTGGAGAAAGAGGCGCTGGCGGACCGTGCGAGGTTAGAGCGACTTGTGGTTAAATGGGCATCTCGGTATTGCGATGAGAGCGAGCGCATGAATTTTTTCAGCGCAGCTCAGAAACAGCAATTGCTATTTGCACCTTATTTTAATGAAAAGAAGAAGAAAGTGGTGCTAGCTGCTGAACGAACGTTTGAAGTGGAGAACACGGAAGGATTTATTGAAGAAGGAAAAGAGAAGGCGAAAAAGAAACGGAATATTACCATCCGGGGATTGGGGATTCCACCAAAACTTTTTACAGCCAGTGGACTCCCTGCAGCAACTGCAGAAGTATTGCAAGAACTTGCTGGCAATGTGAGGCTTCTGAGAACACTTTAACGCATTAAGGCTGACTTATTAATCTGAATGTATGATGATTTTTCTTTCTTTACAGCCTGAAGCAGATCCCCCGAGATATGGACGAGCCTATGACCACTTCGAGGACAAGGAGGAGGGTGCTGCGGCCTGTGTAGCACTGAAGGCGTTGTTCGACATCAGCAGCATCAATACTATGCTGAACAGCTTCATTCTGCCTCTTCAAGACCTCGCAGACAGCAGCAGTCGTGTTCACTGTTCTTTAAACCTTAACACAGACACGGGGCGTCTGTCATCACGGAAGCCGAACTTGCAGAACCAACCAGCGATGAGTAAAGACCGCTATAAAATTCGCGATGCCTTCACAGCGCCACCGGGCAAGAAACTCATTGTTGCTGATTACTCGCAATTGGAACTGCGTCTCATGGCACACATTACCCAGTGCAAGGCTATGATTGAGGCATTCAAGGCCGGTGGCGATTTCCACTCGCGTACAGCCATGGGCATGTACGATTACGTTGCAAAAGCAGTGGAAAATGGTGAAGCGTTGCTGGAATGGGACCATACTCGTGGGGAGGAGCCACCAGCGCCGCTGCTCAAGGATAAGTTCGGGGATGAGCGCAAAAACGCAAAGGTATTAAACTTTTCTATCGCGTATGGCAAGACCGCTTTCGGTTTGTCGAAAGACTTTAACGTCTCTAGAAAAGAAGCAGCAGAAACTTTGGAAAAATGGTATGCCGATCGAGGAGAGGTACGACTGTGGCAGGAGAGAGCTATCGCGATTGCACAAACATACGGCTATACTCGTACGCTGCTCGGGCGATATCGACGACTTCCCGATGCCATGCTAAAGGACAACAGTTTGGCCTCGAAAAAGGCCAGAAGTCACGCTGAGCGTGCTTCCATCAACACACCAATTCAAGGTGCAGCTGCCGACGTCGTGATGCAAGCCATGTTGCAGGTGCACCAGAACCCTCGGTTACGTGAGCTTGGCTGGGAGATGGTGTGTCAGATTCACGATGAAATCATTGTTGAGGGTCCCGAGGAGTCAGTAGACGAAGCCATGAAACTTGTCATTCACTTGATGGAGAACCCGTTCCAGAAGCCGTTGTCTGTAGCGCTGGAAGTGGATGCCAACGTTGACGATTCGTGGTTTAAGGCCAAATAGAGAGCAACATTCTTCCTGAGTTACTATTGGGGGACTTCCGATGACAAGAAAACCAGTTCTTATAACATCATTTGGTTGTAAGAATGTGTTTTAACGGTCCCATCACAGCAGATCAGTTTTCTGATAGATTTAACTGTCGCTTACAGTTGAGAGAAGCCGATTATTTGACCACTTCAGATTTTCTCTGCGAACGTAGGATCAGGACATGATGCTGGAAAGTGTCGATATCAGGGAGCTGTGCCCTTCGGCTTCATCCGTGCTCATGACATGCACGCTGTTGATTCTCGCCTATTTGGCGATTCCTTCAGCACAAACGCGAGCTGTGTTGCATCTACCAAAGCCTCCTGGATATCTGCCGATCTTGGGGAATACGTTGCTCCTGGCTCGCGTTCAGCTTTCTGGACGTTTCCATGACTGGGCTCTAGCCAACTGCCGCAAGTGGGAAGGCAAACCTTGGTGCATGCACATTCTTGGCAAAGCACCAACTGTGTTTGTTTGCATGCCTGACGCGTTTGAGGATGTCCAGAAAACGCAGTATGAGGCATTTGGCAAGAATCCTCTTTTCGTGGAGGCGGCCACCGACGTGCTCGGACAAGGAGTGTTTGCGATCAGTGGACCATTGTGGCACCACCAACGCAAGACAGCGAGCCGTTTGTTTTCGACGCAGATGATTCAATACAACATGGATAAGGTGGTTCCAGATAAATGCAAGACGTTAATGAAGCGTTTGGATGCCGCTGCCTGTCAAGAAGCTTCAACAGATCGTGTTGTGAGTCTAAAATGGATGCTGGACCTGTTCACGATGGATGTCTTCTGCAAAGTTGGCTTCGGAGTTGAAATGTACGCAATGGACACACAGCAAATTATCGCGATGTTGGAGGCTCTACAGCGATCTTCGGCTCGAATTGTGGGACGTATTCTCGAGCCTAGCTGGTTGTGGAAAATACGACGATCCCTAAGTATTGGAGCTGAAAAACAATTTGAAACAGATATGAAGCGCGTGAATGATATGTTATATGGGTTTATTGCGCGGTCCATTGAGGAGAAAGCCACCCGTGATCGAATTGGTAGCGACGAGAGCGCAGATTCCCGTATGGACTTAATCTCGTTGTATCTTGAACAGGATGCAGCAGATAACGGGAAAGATGCACCTTTCAACCCAAAAAAGCTACGCGATTTCCTCGTGAGCTTTCTCGCGGCCGGACAAGACACTACGTCGACTTCCATGTCTTGGTTCATCGTAATGATAAACCGCTACCCGAAGGTGCTTGAGCGTGTGCGGCAAGAAATTCGAGAAAAACTGCCTGATCTTGAAAGTTGTAAACAGCAAGTTCCCACTCTGGAAGATACGCAACAACTTGTATACTTGGAGGCGGCAGTCCGTGAAACTCTCCGTTTGTATCCTGTCGCTCCGATCAGTGGACGCACAGCTACGCGAGATGTGACGATGTCGAACGGAGTGTTTCTTGTTAAAGGGACTTCAGTGCATATGCCACATTATACCATGGGTAGGATGACAACCGTTTGGGGGCCAGATGCAGAAGAGTTTAAACCTGAACGATGGATTGACGCCACAACAGGACGAGTGGGTGCAGTGTCCCCGTTCAAGTTCTCTGCGTTCTATGGCGGACCACATGCGTGTTTGGGCATGAAATTTGCAATGTCCGAGATCAAAATCACGCTTGCCACACTGCTGAGTCGCTTCGATGTTAAGACGACCAGAGATCCATTCGACTACACCTACCGCATGGCTCTCTCGCTGCGAATTGACGGGGGTCTTGACGTTATTGTCTCTCATTTGGACTAATGCTGATGTAGGGCATTGCGAGGATGGTCATGGAGACCGCATTATTGAAGAATACACACAATGCCTAATGAATTCAATGGCAAAGATGAAAGATCAGGCGAGAAATAACCTCATGTTACGGTAAACACTCACCCTTTGAGAACTTATTAAATACTTGAAGTAATTCTGAAGAAAGAAGGTTCCTATGAAAAACATTACTGTATAAACCCAGGTCACAAAGTAAACCGACTGCACACTATAATATACGGTACACACTCACCCTTTGAGAACTTATTAAATACTTGAAGTAATTCTGAAGAAAGAAGGTATATAATAATAAGGTGAGGTATATTGTGTTACTACCGACATTGTGGTGAACTCTAATATCCATTCCAACCAGGGTCATTCATCCTGGCTAGTCTTCTTTACAGCCTCCCCTTGCTGACCTCTGTATGTGATCAGCCAATTTCCCGCTGCTCTTTCCATCTCTGCATGTCTCCGCCTACTCGTTTCTCGACCTCGTCTTGCAATCCTTGTTGCGCATGTGGCTCTGCCAGGTCCACCATGACACTGCGCTTTGAGTCCATAGCTCTGTTAGCCAGCCAATCAGCCGCCTTGTTGTAGCGTCTGAAATGATGCACCCATTTGTCCACCGCGCACAAGTCTGCTAGCTTTCTAGACGCTGTGAACCAATGCTGCAAACGCCTGGCCTTGGGTTTTGCCCGTGTCTCCATCATCCTCAGAATCAATGCGCTATCCCCAACTACTTGTATGCCTCTCCATCCTCGTTCGGCCGCCTGCGTGAGTAGTCTATGCAGTCCTACGAACTCGGCTACGTTGTTCGTGGTCGTTCTGCTCCCCAGTGCTGTCGCCGCCACCCATAACACCCTAGTGTAGCTGCCCTCTCGGTCCGTTTCAATTATTAAACTCCCGCTTCCGCCCGGTCCTGGGTTCCCCCTTGAACCCCCGTCAAAGAAACCCACTCGAATCACTCTGTCTCTTACCAACCTTGGTACATCTTCTCGCTGCATGCTCCATCTCCTTGCGACGAATTCCGCCACTCTAATCTTCGGTAGCGAGCTGCCTGTCAGCGGGTAAAGACCCATGCGGAAGCGTGCCAGCGCTTCCCGCACTAATCCGTGCAGTCCCGCCACTGCTTCCGCCACAGTTCTCTGCCGTCTCCCGTCTATGTGTATCCTGTCCACGTTCCACCTCCAGATCGTCGTGACCGCCGTCGCGCAGATGACTGTACAGGTTTGGTTCACTATTGTGTGGAGTGTCTGTTCCAGGTTCTGCTCCTGCCCCCATTCTACCAGCCATGTCGGTGAATTCGTGACTTTCATGCTAAAAACCGCCTTGAGAAAAACGCCCTGCCTGCTGGAGCCCTCCTCCCCGCTGCGTGTCCATTCACCCAGATACTGCCTGACCGGTTTCCATAATGATTGTGCATCTGCACAATTCCATATCAAGTGATCTCTTCCTTCGTGTGCATTCTGCCTACACTCAGTCTTGGCACATCGATTCCCCAGCTCCTTTCCTGCCCACAGTTTCAATCGCCCATATTTCATCTTCGCCAAATTCTGTGTTTGGTAGGCGGAAACGCCTTCTAGCCTGTGCAGTCGCTTCCATGATATCCGCTTCAGCGCTGCTGCTACGCTCGGGTTGGGTAGGCGGAAACGCCTTCTAGCCTGTGCAGTCGCTTCCATGATATCCGCTTCAGCGCTGCTGCAACGCTCGGGTTGTTTTTTTTCATTGCGCCTCCATCCGCCGGAGCCCTTCGCTCGCACTTACTTCCCGCTTCTTCCTGATGAGGGTTTTTAATTTCTTCCTCTTTGTTGTCCACCTCATTTTCCCTGCCCACACCGCACTTGTCCGCGTCAGCCATGGATGTGGTACCACCCAAACGGTCTTCACCGGGATCTCCAACACTTTCGCTACTGCCGTCTCCAACTGCGACTGTCCTTGCATCCACGCTGACGTCTGCGTGTGCGATGCCCACTCGTGCTGAACCCTGGCGCCGTCCTCCTCTGTGATTGTAAAAATATGGTGCTTGTCGGTCAGCCGGTGGTGTACCTCCAAGTCGTGTTGCTCTCCCGACGGAAAGACAAGCTCCGGATAGTTCGCTAATATTAACAGGCAGAAGTCTCGAAAAAGGTGCGCCAGCTTACTCACCATTGGCATCTCCCATTCTACCGGTGCGAAAACAACCTCTCCGTCTGATGTGCGTCTCACCATCGCCACATCCGCTATCTTCTTCGTTTTTGTTATTTTCATGAGCTCTGCATAATGTCTCCAATCGTCGCGCTCTCCCTGCGCAGATACCATGTCCAATGAGTGTATTGGCAAGCTCGTCACCCCGTACTGCCTGCATTTCCCGCGCAATTCAGCGCGTTTCTTCATCATTCTGGCCATTGTGACTCTGACCGTTCCTTCACATGCCACTACCATCCCATCCGTCTTCCATCTGGTCGTTGTCCCATTCCTGCTCCTCAGCTCCCGGCGTAATGTCGAGGTGTTTTCGACCTGTTTCTGTTTGTCGACTTTGGGTGCTAGTGCCGCCTCCGCCCAAGCTCGTCCCGCGCCCCATAAAGTCCTCCTGACTTTGTCCTGTGGCTCTCCACTGACAGGCACTAATGCTTCGTCCTGTCCAGTGTCCCTGTGTTGCAGCAGGCCTCCTACAACTTGGGTTGCGCGATTGTATGATAACGCCCAATGCGTTACCGCTGAGGCACTCATCGCTTGTAGCTCGTCTCGAATGTTGGGCACGTTGAGCCCCCCTTTCACTGAAGACATTCCCGCGATGTCTTTATTGATCCATCCAGCTGCCGATCGCTCCGGCACTACGAAAGATGATCTCCACACGTAATTCCTGATGCATCGGTCCGCTTGCTCGACCAACTGCTCCGTCGGCCATGCATGTCTGGCCACGAACAACGGTTTCGGAATGATTATGGCAGCTGCAATGGCTGCACGTTGAATCACCGTGTTGGTCTTTGCAACTGCAAGAACTAGCCTGACCCTGAGAGCCCCGAAGGCTCGTTCCCAAGCCTCATCCGTTGTGTCCGCTGTCCCGGCCACGTGTCCTAAATAGCGCGTGCTGCCAACTGTCTCCACTGGATGGTCGAGTACCTCGTGCTTACCTTCTTCGATCGTTGTGTCTGTAACGGGGTTACTTATAATGTAACTAGGTTACTAAAGGGTATGGTTGATGTAATATCA